>BSBK01002956.1:355000-640000 GCA_027943335.1 Chamaecyparis obtusa | reverse complement strand
CATATGCAAACAACCATCATCATCTTATTAACATGATATAAATCAAATGATTAAAGTATCATAGCACTAAATCATTAAATGTAACCAAATATCTAATATTCATAAAAAGTGGTCTTGAAAGCTTTGGCATCATAAACATAAATGGTGGTAAAGAGGTGGGTATTACGACTTACACTGTATTTTGTTAAAATCACAATGTCTAATACAATGCCTAGCTTTATAGCTCTACGCTTTAAACAAGTTGCATGCCATTTTAACAATTAGACAATGACAATTAAAAGTCTGGACAAATTGTAAGCCATTTTAAGAGAGTTTTCTTGAAAAATTTATTTCTACAAAATATAGCTCGTCGTCTTCTTAATTGCCTATAAATAACACTAACCAAATATTGTCTTATACACTACAATAGAGCTAAACCAAGAAATAAAAAATAAGGAAACCACTTATCATACTTGTAGATATTAAACAAGATGTGTTAGTAGAGACACAACACATGAAGTGTTTGTTGAATGCCATAAGTTTTTTTCCTCAAATTTTTATAATAAAAATAAAAAAATGACCAGTATTTACTGTTTGCACACACACACACACACACACACACACACACACACACACACTATATATATATATATATATATATATATATATATATATATATATATATATATATATATATATATATATATATATATATATATATATATATATATTTCAAACAAATAAAAGAATTTTGCATAGTTTCATTCATTACATGACATGCAACAAACAGTCCATGTACCTTGGCTTTGCTATTATATTGTACATAATGTGTGAAGATATATAGTGCATACATGACAATATAAGATATTGTCATTTGAGTGAGAGATTTGATTTCATATCACTAGCTATAGGTATGTAATCTGACTTCCTTGTTTCATTTTCCGCCTCTTTCATCTGTTTATGATTTGATTATAGAATTATTTTAACACTGCAATATCTATGCAAGAATACTAATGCTTATATTATGCTAACTATGCAAGATTCATTTCCACACCTTTTCAAACCAATAGCTAAAGAGACTTTCCAAACACTTACCCACCAATGTGCTCATCCAAATTTAAACTTATTATGAAAAAACACGATACCCATTTTGTAGCTATCAATTGATTTTGCTATTGCAATGTTCTGCTTGTCTCTTTTTTTGCACAAGATAGAAACCCCAACTCCATCAAAGATTTTTTTTTAAATTTGTTAGGTTTATATATATATATATATATATCATTTTACCTTTTATAATCAATTGCTTTTATCTTTTTCTATTTGTATAATGAGTTGACTTTTCTTTAATTTTTATTGATTGGTATACATTTTTTTTACCTTTATCTATTATTTCTTTAATTAAACTCTTATTTGCCTCTTTCTACTTATTCCTTGATCAATTAGGTGTGACAAGTATTTCTAAGAATTTAATTTTGTTAAGTTCTTTTATTTCTATATTGTTGCTTTGATCTCTTGTACTAAACACTTTTGTAATTTTGAATCTTCTATTTTTAGTGTCATTTTGAGTTCCAACCTTATTGAACATCCTCTTCTTCTCATTGAGCTTCACTCCTCTTCTTTATAAAGAACATGATTTACAATCAATTTGACATTTTCCCTTTTCTTCATCACGATGATTGATCACAAAATGTAATCAAGATATTGATACTAAAAACTTATACACAAATTATATGCAAGCTCTTTCAATTCAAATCATATCACCACCAATCACAAATTTTTTGACTAATTTTTTACCAAATCCCACAAAATTCATTAACCCTCCTCCCTTAAACACCTCTAATTTTTTTGATGGAAACATGTTAACATACATAGATGCCAATGTTGTTGCCGTTATATAACAAATTACAATAATATGCATGAGGATACATTTGAAGTGCAAACCTTCTTCGACTAAATGATCATGTGCACGAGAATTCATTCATCAAATTCACCCAAATGTCGAACTTGGTTCAAATATATCTTATGAGTTTGAACCTTAATAGATAATTTCTTATGTCTCATGCCATCATTCTCACCAATTATACTCTAAAGCTTCAACTACAACTCTAAATTTTATGAAATTTATAATAATCGCACCCAAGTTGTTGTGGTAAGGTCAAAAGGCTAGAGCCCACACGAATTGTCGCAAGTCAGTTGTATTTGGGTTAGATACTAGAGCTAAAACTCAATCATCCTCATCATTAGGACCCGATAGCAGACTTCCCTGTCTATGGGAGATCTCGGAACACTATAAAAATTGCAACACTTTCTGTTGTAGTTTTTTTCGATTGATGTTTGTCTGCGGTTGTAGCTGCGGCAATGGGTTCTAAGGCCATGGAGAATGAGTTAGTGGAACTGTTTGAAAAGGCCAAGAAGGCCGCTGACAAGGCGGCCATAGATGAAGGTCCCGTGGAAGCCGAAGAGCAAAGGTGTTTAGATGCCCTTACACTCCTTGCCTCTGTTCCTGTTACTATGGCTGTTCTCATCTCTTCTCAGGTGTTTGTATTATCCCTTTCTATTTTATTTATCAAATTGTCATCGTAAACAGTCAAAACCCTCTTTCGTAGATAGGAGGGCTGCTTTTAGGGTTTTGAAATAATAAGTCAGATTATTATAAGTTGCTTGTATTTGAATTAGACACTTGGTAATTTTATGGTTAGATTCTTCTTTTTCCCCCTTGTGTTACGCTTCTGTTTCTGCATTTGCATCATCATTGTTTAGTCTGTTAAGAGTAAACAATGTTGAGGCATGATCTAGATTTATATGTCGTTTGATTCCATAATGAACTGAAAATATTTTCCTAAAGAGTTCTTTAGTTTCAATGCTGGTATTTTTCATTATTTTCGGTTGATGGTGTAGTTAGTGATTTTCTTCTGCCATCTTTTCCTGCTTCTGTCGTCCTCCATATGTTGCATCTATAAGATAGTGTTGGCTCGTTGAGAACAGATATAACTGTTTTAAGTTTAGATATAAAGAAGAGTAGCAATAACACCAACCAATCAGAGAGAGCACAGTTCAATAAATGGATTTGTTTTTCATTCTGATCATTTTTTTCTTTTACAATAATACATTGGTTCGCTACCCGTCTCTCAACGTACAGCAGATGGTTTGTCCTTTACGACGGCCTCTATGCTTTATTCAACAGAGAGAGGTTTCGCGACTACTTTTTTCATTTGATCAACTTGTTGTGGATATCAAGGCTGTTGGGGCTAGTATGAGATGCGCCTTTTATAAGTGTTATTTTTCTTTGTACATCTAATACTGAAATAGTGTGTTTTGTGCTTTTAGTATTTTCTTTTGTTACTGTTGCGGTAAAGGCCTGTCTAATGTCTGGACTTTTGTAGAAATATTTACAGTCATGACTGTACTTGCTTCGTAGTAATATTTCCAGTTATGGCTATACTTTCTCAGAGACAGAATATATGAATTCACATGCCATCATAAAATATCAAAACTTATGGGTTCTCGATATTATATTAACATTGTCACGAGTTTTCAGTTGCATACTTGTAACTACTAGGCATAACTTGACATTTTCCGGAATTGGGCATTCTTCATCAATTTGGAATACATAAAACTGATTGGAAACATAATAGATAGCTGGAACTGTCCTTTCAAGTGGCATTTTCTAATATTGTCAAATCTAAATCGTTAATTACACAGTTGCAGGTCTGCACATCTTACTTAAGACTGCTCAACAGATCAGTTAGGTTCAGATGGCACATTTGTCCTTGTATTACACAATCCATTCTCAAAATGGCCAATACAAAACAGATTGCTTTCATTCTTTTTTTACATTCAGGTTCTTTTATTAAAATCTCCAGCCGTGTTTTCAAAAAATATGCATGCCATCATCTCTGTGCTGAATTTAACAACATTATGGATACTTAAATATTGTATATTGAGAGACACAGTGTTTATTGTTTCTCTAACCATTTTCAAGAACCTAGGGGACTATGCATTAAACATCTTTAAAATGCTGAGGAGGCTCTTACTGTTAACACCCATTCAACTCATCTGAAAGTTGTTATGCTTCCCTGTCTATTATCAATCACAGCCATCCATATAGAACCCGAATTAACAGAATGGTTGAATATTTGTAGATAAGTTCATGAGCAGCAAAACATAAAAAATCCCTGCCTAAAAGATGGGAGAAATCGTCATATAGGCTATTGTATTAAGAGGGTCATATGATTGTCTCATCTTTGAATGGGAGACCTCAACATTCAAGAGTAAGAGCACCTGTGTCATTGCTAAGCAAATCTTTTGGCTGTCCTTTGTATACCAATACTAGCAGTGAACATCGTTATTGTCTGCTCTGTAGTTTTGTAATAATTTTTATTGAAACCAGTCATTTTCTGTTACCTTAAAGATTTTGGTACATATAGAGAGACTGATTTTCTCCTGCAAGCAATTAAGTCTCCTACCAGACACTGCATTTTTGTCTAAGGAGACAGTGCAATCAGAGTTTCGAAACACAAAGTTGGGGGTTGAAACACTATCTTCCCACCGCCATTTTAATTATTAAACATACTAATCATCATCAAAGGAATGGTTAATTTGAATCACATAAACTCCTTGTGGAACAGAGTTGTTTTAACCTGCATTTGTTTTATATCCCTCACTTTGGGAAGTTTAGCCACATGGCCTTTTTCAGAACCCTTCCGTTTTGTCTCATCCACTGGACTAGATAATAATTCTTGTCCTTCTTTTTAGAAATGGCATATAATCATTTCCTTCTGATACTCAGTGAGATCCAAGTTGCTTTGTTAGTACTTCCTTGTGCTGTGCGTAAAAAGCCACTGAGTACCTGACAGATCTTCTGGCTTCATCACATTCAATCTAGAGTCCCTAGACTTATTTCTCTATGCTCTGTAGAACATAAAGGAATTACTTTGGGCAGTACCTTGATTACCAATTTCTCTGTGGATCAACTTCCATAGTCCTTGGCCCTTTATCTTATTTGTCAACATAACCCCAAGATTTTCAATTTTGACACCCTTCTTCAATTTGTAGTCAACACACACTATATGTGGAATCCTTTTATGCTTTAGTGAATTCATCAGATTAGTTGGTTATTGAATATCTATGTACCTTCCAATTGGGAGCTAGTGTCATATTGAGACTTGCTACCACAATTAATTCTTTTTCTTTTTTCTATAATTTGCCAGTTTTCGGACTATGCTACCTGTAGATCTTTTTTGTATTGCTTTTATTTCTTCATTATGTATTGTTGTAATAACATATGACCAATGAAGCCTAGTACAAGCAATCCCTTGCCATCTTAACAGTTGCCACCCGTGTTAGTTAGGCCATGGGTTTCCGTAACCTCTCCATCAAAGTTGAATTTAAATTATCTGGGATTTGGTGGAGCCTAGATCCAGAACAGCAGCATATTTGTCTGGAAAATGTATTTCTATCTTTAATAGTTATTTCAAATCAATTCATTGAAGTTGACTAATTTTGCTAATATTTTGAAATCTTCATCAAAGTTTTAGGCTACACCAGCTGAGTTGTGAAACCAAGACTTTTGTTTTCCACAGTCTTTTCTCCAACTCAAGTTGCTTATTCTAATGTTGATAAGGTGGTTGTCTTTTCTATTTTCATTACCAGGTTGGTAAGCGACTTCGAAACCTCACGAAGCATCCTCGGGAGAATATTCGTTCTGTTGCGCAAGATATACTTGAAGATTGGAAGAAGGTTGTTACTTCAGAAACAATAGCAAACAATGGAAACAAAGCTTCAAAGTCTGAGAGGTCAGAGCCTATCAAGGTTGAGAAGAGACCAAAGATAGAACCAGAGTCTATCATTGCGGAGAAGAAACCAAAGGTAGACTTGGAGTCTATCAAGGTTGAGAAAAAAACAAAGGTAGAAATGGAGTCTATCAAGGTTGAGAAAAAAACAAAGGTAGAAATGGAGTCTATCAAGGTTGAGAAGAAACCAAAGGTAGAACCAGAGTTTGTCAAGGTTGAGAAAAAACTGAAGGTAGAGTCAGAATATAATGTTATTAAGAAGGCATCTTCATCACTAAATGGCCCTCCCAAGTTGCAAAGTATGATTAAGTGTAACGATGTAAAGCGTGACAAGTTTCGTGATATTCTTGCAGAAGCTTTCTCCAAAGTGTATACAGAAGTTGAGGGGGAGCACTTGGAGAGAGTGAATGCATGTGATCCAATACGGGTTGCAGTTTCTGTTGAGTCAGTGATGTTTGAAAAATTAGGGCGTTTTGATGGATCTCAGAAGGTCAAGTATAGGTCTATAATGTTTAATCTTAAAGATGGAAGTAATCCAGACTTGCGAAGGAGAGTGCTTTTGGGGGAGATTAAACCTGATAATCTTATTGTTATGACAGCAGAAGAAATGGCTAGTGATCAAAGAAAACTTGAGAATAAGCAAATTAAAGATAAGGCTCTTTTTGAATGTGAACGTGGCCAAAAACCTAAAGCTACAACAGACCAGTTTAAGTGTGGTAAATGTGGCCAGCGTAAGTGTACCTATTATCAGCTGCAAACAAGAAGTGCAGATGAACCTATGACTACGTTTGTCACATGTGTAAACTGCAATAACCACTGGAAATTCTGCTAAAGCTCATTCCTTCCATTGAGCTTGAAATTCAGCAGAATCAGGTTCGCAAGGTGCTGCATTTCTATCTGCTGCTTTACATTACTCTTTGAAAGATAGCATTTATACAAGATTGAAATTCATCGAGTGTTCGTGTGAGAATAGGATGTAGTTGATTTATTAGGTTATCATTTGATTCTGTTAATTGCCAGATTCATGCAATAACTGCATGAATGATATATGTTCAGACAATTGCTCTCTTTAGGATTTTAGTGGAATTAGTGACTAGACATTCTGATAAGAATAATTATATTTTTCACAGAACTTACTGGAGCATCTTTTAAGATGTGCATCAGACAGATTAATTGCTGTGTTCTCTTTTCCTCCTGATATTGTCAATATCGTTAGACAAGTAGTTGCATTTCTTCCACTCACCGGATTGAGTGATTCCATTTGATGCTTTCTTGGTGCTTTGCAAATGTGTCTTGATTGGTTTACACTAGATTGTAGTAGAGACTGTTCTAGTTTACAGGGCATGCCTCAAGTCACTCACAAATAATGTAGGAGCATGTTATAATGCTAGAATTCCCCCAAAAGCAATTCACACAAGTTGATGATGAGAGTTATCTGACACATATTTTGGCCTTTGGAGGATTTACCTGTAGATGCCCAAATTTGGTTACTCAAAGGGGTAAATTGCCATTTTCAGTCATGAAGGCTGGTTTAGTGTAATGATAAAGGTGTTTGTGTCTAAACATGCAAGTTATAAATAAAAGTCTGATGAGATCGTCAGGGAGGAGAGAGGGCGATCCTCCCACAGATGATGTTCAGCATTTAGTATGCTTATTGTATGTGATGTTTTATTTCTATTACTATGTCATTTGAATGCCTTCCCCTTTGTTATTGGAGTTGCACATTAGGACTGAAGTTTTGAAAACTTGACATGGAGATGGGCTTGAGTACGTCAAACAAGTGGATTGACATGCCCGATGAGAAGTTGATGGTGGAATTGGCATCGAGAAGCTGGTATCTTGTGCCATGAAATATTCTTTCTATGCATGTTTGTGACAATTCGTGACTATTAGGAGACTAGGTTATCCAATACCATGATGTGCAAATCAGGGTCACAATTATAGGTGAGGAAGCCAAGGACAAATCTTTGTGAATTGCCTATTTGAAGGTTGATCTCAGTCCTTGGATGACTGCATTCAGCAAAGAGTGCATTGCAGCTGGCTAGGCGAGTCAGGATTCTAACAGATTTTAGCTAGTTGTCTTGATGTGGCAATCTTTTGCTTATGTTTGGAGAATTTTGTAAGCTCTGGTTGATGATGCTGTTCATGTTGTATTTTGGATTTGAGAAATATGTCTGCATTTAGGTACTTTGAAGGTACTTTTCATGTTGAGTTTTGAGTATAATGTTTTGGATTGTTTTATTCTTTGTTTTAAACTGTGAAGTTGAGTGAAATTTTTTGTGGATTTGACAAATTTGAAAAAGAATTGAAACCAAAATTCAATTTCATCATGGTTAAGGCATTGCAATGTAAAATACCTCGAATTGTTTGATTCTTTATTTTAAATTGTCAAGTCAAATAAAAAGTAGTTAAAAGTTTTCAAGGTGTTCAGAACCAAGATTTGAATTTATGGATTTGTTGAAATAAGAAATTGAAATGGAAAAAATCTCCAAAAGAATAGTTTTGTTAGTTCTAGTGCATACCATATGCTACAAGTTTATCATCTGGAGTTTGAAAAACAGTATGGAATGAAAATTTGCTAAAAATTTAGCAGATATAATTATTCTATAATCAATGTCTTGACTCATTTGGTCTCTTGCCTGCCTAATGTAATACTGGTAGGAGCAGGGTTCAAACTACAATCAGTTGTCTGACCGCTGCCAATTGGGTTGTGTTTTTTCTTGTAAGAATGTCTCATCTTATCCTGTGATATAAGATCTATGACAGTTGCTCTTTTTTCTCATTGTTTTTATGAGATGTCAAAATTAAAAATCACTGTGGGCCAAACCTGGTACTGCACATATATGATGTAAATTGTGACAGATTTGAGCGAACATAAATATTTTTAGCCTTTGCTTGGTTGAGTTCATTTTTTTGTGCTTTTTTATTTAATGAATGTATATCATTATCAACATGTTTTTGGTACAGAACCTAACCAATGTTTGATTCTTTTTATGTAGTGATATGTGTCTTTTGTGCTCAAAATATAAGATCATTTGAAACAGGAATATAAACAAAATTTGAACTTTAAAATAATGAGCTCAGTTTTGTAGTTTCTTACTAGACAAATAACCAACAATGTAGCAAGGGAGTCCTTACTGCATGTTGCTTCTAAATTCCATGCAAGCCAAGTCTTACTATATGTACAATCTGATGTATAAAATAATATTCTGATCATTAAATTTTCTTCAAACTCCATCTTAATGCTAGCATTGTCATCAGGTTTAAGTCACTGCTATTATGTGTCACATTTGTGAGACTATGATCCCACAATTCATTTTCTGTTGCTCTTGTAATAGTATATAGTGAAGACCATTGCTCTATGATCTTTACCTTCATACACATCCGCTAAACATGATTTATTGTTGTCAAGTGTGTGTTATTTGTATTCACCTTTAACATAAGTGTTTTGATGAGTGACCTTTAAATATAAGTGTTTTGATGAGTTACCAACATGAAGGTCAACAACTTATGCACCATAACTCGGTAGTGAGCCTTCCAGGTTTGTAATCTGAGCAATTTAGATGCAGGTGTAAAAGATTGCAGCACCATCACAACATTTTAATTGATAGCTGCAAAAACCTGGATGATTTGACCTGCTACATGATAGAGGCAAAGAGCAAGCACTCATTGCATCATCATCACAACATTTAATTGATAGCTGCAAAAATTCGGATGACTTGACCTGCTACATGATGGAGGCAAAGAGCAAGAACTCAAATAAACAAGAGTTTCCACAATGGTGATTACAGAGCATTGTGAAGGGGTTAACCGCTATACAACAAGCAAATCTACAATCTAGCTAAATATATTAAGATTGGAACAGATCTGGGGGTTGGAAGGTGTAGGTCCAACCAAGCAACAAAATATGTAGCAAGTCATGCTAATTGTAATGAAAATCGTGAAGTACAATTCGCAATGCAAGAAGATGATAGCGACCTTAATTCAACTTAAGATCTATTGCTCATGCTTTTGAATTTTTATAAATAAGACGAGTTGAGTTAGAGAAAGCACTGTTCACATCACCTCAATTTCCTCGTGAGAAATACAATATGAATGCGCAACTGAAAAAGTAAAGCTGCAATGCACATATAACATGAGAATGATTATCGATAATACTCTAGCCCTATATGTAAAGATGCCAATGATGCAATATGAATGCTTTCAGTCACTAACGCAATGTCCTTTATGGATCCTTCAACAAGGCATCTGTAGAGGCCGCATACTAATCATTAAGGACTTCAGGATTATATGGGTTCGAGGGGAAGGTGTTGCTGATCTGAAGCAGATGACAAGCGACTCTTTGACTACTATTGATGCTCCTGAAACAAATGCTAGTAAATTTTTTTGCAGGCATGTAGAAGAGAGGCATGCAAGCATGGGGAGATGTCCTTTGTATGATTGTTGTAGTAGATCCACCTCCTCTAGTGTAGAGTGCTCTGTGAGCTGGTTGGTTGTAGTGATAATGAAAGATTATATGATGTGGTGCTATGGAATAAAGTTCCCATGATGCAAATACATTAGGGACACTAAAGTAGGACGGGGATGGGTAAACCTATAGTTGGGATTATTTTTGGCAAATATAATGGAATAGGGCTGTTAAATGTGCCTGAGGATCCAAAGGAGTCACAAGTGGATCATATTTTTTCAAGATATGATGATTACCGAGGCAACATCATATTTTCCAAGAAACTTTTGGTGATGATGCCAGTAGCCGTCTGATGAGAGAGGTCAATGATATGGAAAGGGAATCTAAGAGAAGTGGTGGCAGTGACTTTGCACAAAGTGGAATTATTATTGGGTTTTACATGTAGGTGAAAGTTTAGTTTCTACATGTTAAAGCTGGATTATTTTTTCCCTTGATCGAGGTTATCCCAAATCATGCAATATTATCATTCACTTAATCAGGAGGTTTATACGATGAACGATCCAAGGGTTTTATACTAGGTTACCGATGCACTCCCTGGAGCAGTGGAGGCGGATGCGGATGCTCAGGGAAGTGGAGGCGGAGGCCCTGTGGATGTGTACTACACATCCACAGGGCATCCGGGGTCCCAGGATGTGCTTCCTGTGTGCATCCACAGGGCATCTGAGAGCCTCTGTCAGCATCCGCGCACCCAGACAAAAAGTCTATGTACGTCTATGTATGGGTAGCCAAAATATAGAGGATAGAGGTATCTGAAGCATGTTTTGTAGATCTGTTTGAGAATCTGTTAGAGAATATTTTGTAGATCTGTTTGAGCATCTGTAGGAGAATAGAGGCATCTGAAGTAGGCACAAATTAAAGAAATAATTTATCCTTTACTGTTGAAGGCTTAGATGGAGAGTAATGAAGCATCCGGCATACACAGGCATTCATATTGGGAATGCCCGACATCCGGTAAAGTTTCAAAAGAAAACAAGAGCTGTCGGCACCTAACCAGAAACATATGCAGCAGAAATGGTGATGCTCGGATCTGACATACACAAAAAATGTTTTAGAAAAATTTTCCTATTAGAAACAGCAGTGATGGCATGGTGAATAGTATGACTATTGAAGGTGCATCAGCCCAAGCATTTGGAAAATGAATATTTCTTGCATTTCTTTGCATGCACACACACACACACACACACACACACATATATATATATAAACGCATCCAGAACCCCCCAAAATAAATTTCGCGCATCCGTGCACCCGATTCTCGCACCCGTATCCGCTTCAGCATCCGCTTCCGCATCGGCAACTTAGGTTTTATAATTACTTGATCATTAAAGTTGAAGTCCAAAACTTCAAAGAGAAGAATGGAACAGGCATAATTCTTCTCCCTAATAATATTCTCCCTTACAATATTAGGGAGTGGAGGTTTGGTTTTGTGTTTTTTCTTTAATATTTATAGAAGAGTTTTCTCAGCAGTATAGTAATTTTTCCTCTTGCAAAAATAATTGAATGAATAAGAAATTATTCTCAAGAATCAATGGACATTTTAGGTTGTCTTATAAGAAGGGTGTTGATGCAGTTGGGGATAGGGAGCCAAATGAACTGTGACCTTTTCCTTGCAGCAACATCTAATTACTCCTCAAAACCCAGAATTTTTCAATACAATACTATCCAAAACATGTGCACGATTCAAGATTCTGCTACATTCTAATATTTGATGCAAATCGCACAAGATCACTTGAACACATAAGAGCTGCTTAGTATCAGATTTTATTGTACATTTAACCCAACAAATATCAAAATTACTATGTTTAAATCTCATTTACACATTGAGCAAGACAAAATTGCATTCACAAATAAAATCCGGCAGACATATAGGTGTGCAAGAGAACATTCCAAACAATCTATAACAACAAACACAAACTCTGGGCTCAAAAGACCTACAAAACAAAATAAACCTTCTACATTCCCTTCTTTCAACCTGCAAACACTGATGAAATCCTTCTCTGTTCCCATACCCTGCAAACAGTGAAGCAATTTCATGCTCCATTTCTTGAACTTGCAAAACAACTCAAGGAAAATAAATTTTCTTCGTCCAAAGGTGGGATTATATGCTCCATCCTCACAATGTGACGCCGAAGAGGGTTAAAAGTTAGAACATGGCCTAACGTAACTGCATCTCACAAATGTGATGCCCAAATCAAGAATAGTCAAGTGTAACACCGATCATCAAGAAGTATTTCATCCACTGACCAAAAATAGTCCAGTTGGGGTATCCCTTCTAACATGCATCAACATGCAAGTCAAGTTTGTGACTTGCATTCTCATGCCAAAATGGAGTACTCAAATTCCAATGTGGACTGGGACATATTGCACTCTTGCATGAGATGTTATTTGACCAGTATGCAATTTACATATAGTTTGTCATTTATGAACCATTTTCCCTGCCCTATGATGACATAAATCTTTTTACAGTATTGGAGTTATCTAATCAAATCTACTGTTCTAAATCATTTAAAATCAGCTGGTTAAATTCAGGATGCATGATATAAATTTGGAAATGCTAGTTTAATGTATCATTGTAATACAACATCAATCATAGTCCCCTTAGTTATGGAGTTGATTTTTTGTGCTAAGTGCTGGTTTATTTTTTTTGAAGCATCAAGAAAAGCTTTATTTGAAGTGTGTTGTTGATTGTGCTACATGACAGATCCACATAATAACTGTTTTCCCCAAGGCAATTGTGTAACATGATACATTTGAATGAGCCAACAAGTTTGGAAGGGTTTAAACTTTAAAGCCTAAGCAACTGGTATGCTGTTGATGTGTATGAAGTTATGAATGATAATTATTTAAACTTCAAAGTTCATAATTACACTGTATGATTAACTTGTTCTTCTTGTAATTCTTTAGTATGGAAACATTAAGATTAAATGCAATACTGTAAATATTGAGGGGGAACCAATTGAGGGTTGGGGAGTACTATAACTTTAGTGGTAGATGGGCACACATATTAAGGCAATCACAGAACACCATGAGAAAATTGGTAGGGAATCTACGTTTGGTGCATGGTGACCTTAAACAATGTTAGCACTTTAAACTTAAAGGAGTTGAAAGAGGTCTTCCTTTACATTTAAAAGCTTGTTTTTAGATGGAAACATCTCTAGTTTTTCTTTGGAGTAGCATATTTGGATTACAGTATTCAGTACTTTTTGACTTGCCATTTCCACAAAGTCCCACCATGACAGTTCACTACAGTTAACACTATAGGCATCTAGTCCAGTCACAAAGAAGCAGAGAAGGAATAAGTGAAGCTATAATAGTGCTATTCTGGATCGTTTTAGAAATGCAGTTATGCAAAGCAGATTTAAATCCTTAGTCTTAGAATTTGGATTGAAATGTCTAGACGCTGGGGAATTCACACACAAAACATTCGGCTTCAGTAAACTCCTCCAGGCCTAGTTTATTGTATATGATTATTCCCCATGAAGCAATGCCAATAGCTTCAATAAATGACAGATAATCCTTGCGCTCTAATATGATTTTGCAAAAGAAATAATCATATGATTATATGACATGGACTCAGTGAGAGGGTTTCCTTTTCTCTCTTGTGCATGAAATGAATTTTGCAGATCCATATAAATTGATATTAGTTGGGAAGAAACATGGCATGCATGCAAAGTTAGAAAGAAGCCTACATGCTGCCATGACAATTTGTAAGAGTCAATAGATTCTGGTGATAGAATAGTGAATGAAGTAGATTTCCAGCAATGAAGAAATATAAATAAATGTATTAATTTGATCTTCCAGGTCCCTCGGTATAGGGAGAGACTTATGGTTATAAAGATGGGTTATTGCATGCTTCTGATCTCATTCCTGTGTAGGAGATTACAAAACCCCCTAAATCACTCTGTATGGAGACTTATGGCCTACAAAGATTGATTATTGCACACATATGTTTGGATACCTGCATGAGAGAGATTTTAAGCTGTGTTTCCCTTCTCATTGATTTCTATATTATGTGTATTGTCTTTGGCATATGTTAATATTTATTTTAATTTATACCTTGTGCACACTGCATGGCTGACAGATTATTATGTTATTTGATAATTGATGACCCTCGCCTAGTATGCAGAGGTGAGAGTAATGGGAATTTATTGTTTACACTGTACAGGTCTGGGGTGGTTCCTATTGTGATTGGTTTCAATCCCTGGGCCTGGGATCCTCTTTCAAGTGTATATCCTGTTGAAAAATTTCTCAAAACATTCAATATCTCTTGCAGTGGCTGATCAACATGTATTCTCTATTGAACTTTTCCATCAATGGAGATCAAACTTGAGGGACCAGTAATTGCCTGGTGTATGTTTGAGCTCTTAGCCTAATCAGCTGAAAATTAAGAAGAAACCCGAAGGTCTCAGTAAACTTGGTATACTTCATTTCCCGTTTCTCTTTATGGAATACTTTGATGTACATTACAAATCTTGAACCACCACTGCATACACAAGTCGTTTTCTTTCAAGCAGGGGTAGAACGAATGCATTCTGAGCTAACATCAGGAAGTTTTTTTCTGAAGAACTTTACTTGAATATGCAAACAAACAAGGTTAATGTTTATTTTCAAAATTTGGGGGCTTAAACATAACCTGGATATTATAATCATGTCAATAATTGAGCGCGTGCTCTTTTGGCTTAGGCTTGGTTAGGTTGCCCTATATTTAAATTGATTCATATGGCCGTTACAATGGTGACCAGCATAAAAGAGAGCAGGAAAAAATGAAAAACTTTTCAACAACGCATATGTCCTATTCAAGGTTATGTGGAAACAATGGCAGTACAAGAACGGCTCATGAATTCTACATGGGTACTTATCAATTGCCTTGTTATAATTGGTGCAAGGGAGAACTTACATGGGCATGCCACGATTGTAATTAGCATGGAGAAAAGTGAAAGAACACACAAAAATCAAAGTGCTTGTACGATACTGAGTCATTGGGTATTACTCATGCCATGATTGTAATTTACATGGCTACTTATCAATTGCGTTATTATAATTAAAATCAGTGCAAGGGAGAACATACACGGGTATGCCAGGATTGTAATTAGCATGGAGAAAACTGAAAGAACAAACATAAATCAGAGTGCTCGTATGATACTGAGTCATTTTTTACCAGAATACTTTAGAGCATAAATTATAGACAATAGCGGACTATTTGATTACAAACAACCCTGAAAACAAATATCCTGTCGCAAAATTCTAGTACCTGTTTCCCTCTTTTGGATACTCGAGGGTGGCTAGGGAACATTTCTTGGCTGTACCTGATCATTTTGATTTTGATTTTGTTTTTGAAGTGTGTTGTCCCTAGCGCAGGAATTGATTTGGGATGTTTCAGGCACATCTCCAAATTAGTTTCCCGCACTTTTAAAACCATGTTAGCTGTTATCTGCAGTTTCAGAAACCCCTAGTTGTTTTCTTGCAGTTTTTGGAAACCCCCTAGCTATTTTCTACAGTTTTTAATTTCAGATTCATTCAAACATTAAATATTTGTTTGTTTCACTTTGCTTTAATAATTCGTGCTCTTAGGCACTTAGCTCGAACAGAATAAAAGGTTTTTGATAATTAAATAATAGTTAAGGAGTAAAACTTTCATATTTATTTAAATATTTGTTTGTTTCACATTGCATTATTAATTTTTTGTTCTCAGGCGCTTAGCTCAAACAGAACAAAAGGTTTTTGATAATTAAATAGCTAAGGAGCCAGACTTTGATATTTGCTGAGAGCGTTCATCTTTCACAGCAACGGAGTTTGATAGTCTGTGTCTATAAAATAAAAAATACAAAAAGTGTCAATTCTGTCGTACTTTTATAATATTAAGATTAAGATAATAATATAAGATAAAACAATAAAATTATAATAATATAATAATAATAAAAGCAAAAAAGCAAGGATAACATAAGATAATATAATAAAAATAATATAATATATTAATAAAATATAATATCTATATAATTCATAGATTTCTTTAAATATTGGTATGTTAGTTTAAATTTAACTTTAATCATTTTTTATGGTTGACGTTAATGAATTTTATAAATGTGCTGATGTTTTCTTTGGTATTGTAGAATATTTGAACTCAGTATCATTGAGGTGTTTACAACAAATATGTCAATGTTTTTGATTAAGTGAAAACAAGTTTTGAAGGGGACTTGAAACCCTTTACAACTTTAAGGAGAAAGAAAGATCTCAAAGCATAACAAAGGACCAAATGACAAGGACAAAACAATTGACAACTAGGAACAAAAGCCAACAAAAAGGCAACAACCAAAATAGGGCCTGCAAATAGAAATAGAAAAGGACAACATAACCTCCAGGAAGAGACAGAGTTAAGTGAAATTCTTTAGAAGCTCTACCACTTCCATCTCAAGATGGCTCATGGTATCAACAACTTTCTTCAAGTCCTCAATATCATTGTTAGCATTCTACACCATCTTCTTCGTGTTGGCATGGGTTCTCTTACCGCGCCTATGAGGAACATCAATAAGACTGGTGTCCTTGTCATCAACAACTTGTACAATGGTTTCTCCTTGTTGGTGTTCTCCAGCTTGGCAATGAGGATCCAAAGCTGTTCGGAAGAAGCCTTGAGGATTTTAAAACTCTTCTCACCAATCTTCTTAAGAGTATCCTCAAAACCAGTAACTCTTTTTTCAACAATAGAAAACCTATCATCCACCTTCTTAAACCTTGAAGTCTAGCCTTTGGTCATGGCTTTAGCATCATTAACAACCTTGGTGAGATCTCTGAGCTTTGCAGAGAAGGAGCTATCCTTACCAACACCAATAGCCTCCAGAAATTCCAATTTGCTGGTGAAGGCCCTCTGGTTTATCTTCATTTCTTTCACCTCATTAAGAACCCATTTAACAATCCTATAAAAATCCATTGCCCCTTCCTTAGCAATTTGCAACACATTCATGTTGGGCTCCTTGCTACAATTATCAAATTCAAAAAAGGTAGCTTCCTCCCTACGGGTACCCATATCAACATTAGTATTAACAAGATCACTCTAAGGAAGAGAACCACCACCAGTCACATTCTTCAAAACACTACCTCTTTCACATTATTCTTCAATACATTCTTAGGCGTGGTGTTGGGCGGCAGAGGTGGGGAAGGGAAAGTAGAGTCTGCAGGAATCAAATGCACAGGGCTATCAGGGACACAGGGAGCATGAGGTGGGGAGGGAACATGGGTATCCCTAGCAGCACCCCCAGGGTTTCTGACCATAGAAGCCGAAGTCTTAGGTTTCTTTCGGGAAGCCCTAACATCTTCCTCAAGGTCAGTGTCCATATCTTTGCTACCATCAACACCTTCCTCAACCCAAATCTCCTCCTTGATTTTCTTCTTGTTCCTTCCTTTTGACATTTCCCCTTCTTAATCTTACTAGACCCAAAGGCTACATTTTTATCCTTACCCTTGCTAACACATTTCTCTGGGGTATCAGAATCAATGTCTTCCTCCAACTCAGTATCGAACTCCCCATCCTCGTCGAAATCTTCAAATTCATGAGAATCCTCATTTGAGTTTGAATGCTTAGAAATAGCTTTCTCAATAGAATTAGCTTTAAAATGATCAACAATTAAAACCATAAGCCCTTCATGAAGGCCTGGATTGCTATTTGGATTGACCATAGCACTCTTAATACTCGAGTTCAAAGAACAAAAGAGATAATAGGGCATAGATACCTTTTGATTATGCTGGAAGTGGTTCAACAATACGAAATGATAGCCATAAACACGAGGGAATCTCCCATTCAACGTAATAGATTGCATGATGGCTAAGAGCACCAGCCTCCAAATCTTCTTAATAGCCATAGGGGAGTAGTAGGTTTTATCAATTTTGACCTCGTTGCCCCTCTTTCTAATTTAAGTTCGTCTTAACCTGCAATTAGCTTTTGTTTCATAAAAGGATTAGGGTAATAAGTCAAAACCATAGGTTAGGGATTCTCAATGAAATTTAGTAGGATTTTTGTTCGATTTTTGCCATGACGACTACTTTTGAGGCCTCAGAGTTAGGAGAACCCAAGGCAAAGAAATAGAAGAGGGAGAAGCATTAAGTGATGATCTGATTGCTCAATTACTCAGGTCTTCTGAGAGGTCTAAGACATGTCCAAATGTGCCTAAGTTTTTTTACAAACAATCCAATATTTGGGAGGCTTATTCTTGAAGGCAGAGGAGGAAATTCTTGAATGTAATCCATGGAGACTAGGGATTGCTAGGCTTTTTGTCCAAAATGTGTTTGTGAATGTTGAATTGATAAAGGTTCTAGCTAGAAATTATAATCTTGAGGGTAGGACACCATGAAGATTGATCTTGTTAGTCTGAAAGCAGGGTATGAAGCAACAAAGGGCGTGTATAGAAGGAAGTGGTTACTATTACACATGCCTAGATTTGGAAGACAATTGCAATTATTTAGGAATCTAGATAAGCCCCCATACAAAGCTGATTCGTTTTATAAATACTTTGAGATGACCTATTATGCTCATAAATAGGTGCTAGGGTAGCAACGAGGCCCTTACATGCCAGTGGAGTTGACTGTGTTAGCTTGCGATGTTCAAAGTGGTGCTAATTACATGACATGATTATCCAAGATTTGTTGCAGATGCAATGCATGAGGCCTTGATAAAAATCAAGCAAAAATGATTCCATCGTACATTTAGGATGGTAATCTTTGTTGATTCACATGTTGTTGTCATAGGGTCAACAACTTAATGTTTGGGGACCTAAGCCTCATTCAAGGCCATTTGATAGAATGGGAAATAAAAAAGCTAGTTTAGTTGGGGACTTCTATTTGGGATTGTGGGTTTGAGCATGCCCAAGGCTTGGTGCTTGAACAATTTTTTATAAGCAAAATATATAATGCATGTGGAGTGCAATTTCTAAGGTTAACCAGCCAAGTAATGTATTTTCTAAGGCCAAAAGGGAAAGAGGAAGATCTTAAGATTTGCATTGATAATAGTTGGGAAAATTGGTACAAGGCAAAAAAGGTACACTTATATTAGGGTGTGGATTAAGTGGAAAGCCACATGTCCTCCCTTTCATCATGCCCAACAGATTAGTCGCCTTGGAAATTATTTGGCAAATGTTTGAGGCATATGCACCTTTTAGGTAGTACAATAAATGATCTTTTCTTGCAATATATATTTGCATTAGAGATTTTGTAATAAATATAGTCCAAGGGTATGAAATGGCTATTGAGTTCTTAAATTCATATAAGTTTCTTGTTGGGTTGGAGTTAAGGAGATTTGATCCCGAGGGATTTTATAATGCAATTTTAAAGTTTGCCAATATAAGATCTTATGCCCATGAGTTCTTATTGAATGAAGAACTTTTGAGAGTTTGCCAATCATGGGAAGAGGTGCGGGCAAGGCAATCTGGGTACTTTAAAGTACAAAAGGTTGAGAGCATAAAAAGACTTGATGATTCCAATTATATTGGTGTATTTCTTGATGTGGACGATGGAGTCAAGAGAATGGAGCTGATGTTACAAAATTCATGTGTACTATTAGTGAATCACTCCATAGTCTCTCCACCATCTCCCATTCCTTCCAAGGTTGAAGCTGCAGTGCTTGTTGTTGCAAGGCCATTAGCTCAAATGTCTCTTGCCCCATCTGTAAGTACATCCATATCTTGAAGAGATGGGTGAAACTTCAGGTCAACAAGAAGAGGAGGAAGTGGTGCAAGAAGTGAGATTACAACCATATATTTTTTCCCAATCAACAAAATGGTGATCTTAAAGCCATTGTTGACTATTGAAACAAAGATGTAAGGAGAAAAGCTATCGAGGAAGAGTCAATATTTGATTCCCTGATGGTACAGTAAGGGGATTGATGGTGTCTTGCACATCCTTGGTTTGGTACAAACCTTCTTTCAATATGCTAGTTGAGTGTTGTGGGTTTGTAAGTTGTTTTCATAAGTTGAGGATGCAAGATGACTAGAGGTTCTATGGTTCTTGCTAAGGGTGTTCGGATTGACACCTTGCATAAGTTGGATGCATGCATGGTTTAGTACAATAATACTTGTGTTGAGTCCAAGAAGGCTTTGGATTTTTATCTTCACCATCAAATTGAGCAAAGAAGAAAGCTTCTATTTTCTATATTTTATGTTTGTGCTTTTTAAGTATCTAAGGGTGCAAATGTTTTGGAGATGAAGCTCCCGATAAAGAAAACAATAGTATGCCACAAAAGATTCAATGACATTTGTGAGGGTCTTTAAGCCCTGGAAAATAAGAGTGTCGTTAAAGTCCTTGATGCTTGTAATCTTGAGTTCAACTTTGGGAACATTGTATGCATGGAAAACAATGTCGTGTTTCTTTTTATTCCAGTTCTCATTAGTATTTCAGGGTTTTGGACTATATTTATTCTAAAGTGTTTGGTTTTGTTAATGTTCCTTCATTATGTAGATTTGTATATTTGTTCTTATTCATAGATGACTTTAGTAGAATGACATTTGTTTATTCCCCAGGAGTAAATCTGAAGTTTCAATTGGTTTAAGGAATTGAAATCCTTGGTTGAAAACTAGACTAGTAGAAAAATTAAGTGTTTAAGGACTAACAATGGTGGTGAATTTTGTCCTATGAAACTCTATAGGTTTTATATGGACCATGGAATTGAGAGACAACTTCATACACTCCATTACTAAATAGAGTTTCCTAGAGGATGGACAAAATGTTGATGGATAGGGCTATTAGTGCTAAGTGGTGTTGGCTTTGAACACTTTTTTTGGGATGAAGCTATAAATTTTGCTTCTTGTTATAAGGACACCCATTGAGGCATGGTTTGGCTAGAAGTTCATGTCGAGACATCTCAGAGTTAGGTTGTGAGGTTTATGCTCATGTGCCGAGTGAAAGAAGATCAAAATTGGAGAACAAGATGGATAAGTGTATCTTCATCCATGGTGTCGGTGTGAAGGGTTAAAATCTTTGGTCCCGGTCTGATTGTAGAGAAGGTTCTTTATAGAAGAAGTGGGACCTTTTGAGAGTTGAAACCTTGCATTGTTGATTTCCAACTAGAGAAAGAAGAGAAATAGAAAAAGGAAGTAGGTCAGGTTTCACCTACTCTAAAGAAAGATAAACTACATGTTCCTATCAGACTTTACAACGAGGAGACTCTAGTAGCTCTAAAAGTTTTGAAGAAGAGAAAGAGCCTCAACTTGAACAATTGAGTTCATCTACAAAAATTTGGTGACACTTAGAAATATTTAATTATTCCTTGTTGGATTTTAGTTGTATATTTGCTTTGATTGCTAAAACTGACGAGCCTAGGATTGTTTTTGATTAAGGTAAAAGCAGGTTTTGAATGGGCCCCGAAACCATATACATTCAATTTTTGAAGGGAATTGTAACCCTAGGAAAGATAGGAAGAATTCACTTAGATCTAAATGAAACAGCTGGGGGAAAAGAGAAAACCTTACAGCGCCCCCCAACACGTAATACCAGTAGAACTACCAACAACACTAATCCAACAAAAATAATAGCAGCCAAACAAAAGATAAACATAAATGCTCTAGCTGCTAAAGCCAAACGTGTAAAGCCAACGCTTTACCACAACACCCAACCTAGGATTTTCCTTTGCCTCCCTTCTTCTGGGAGCGTAGAGTCATATCAAAATGTAGAGGGGACTTTTTATTATGTTTACCTATAACAGTAGTCCATCCCTCCTCTACCAAAGAAGCTTTTTCCTGCCAGACTGAGGTAGGAGAGGAGCCAACCACAATAGAACCAGTATGAGAAGTCTGGACAACACCTACAACAACCACACAGCCAGCACCAGACTTCCCAACACTAACAAGAATTTTCGAGACAAAATTGGCTGGAAAGAGGCCAGCAGACCCAGTAGCCTCAACAGACAGTCCAACACTAGTACTACCAGCAGAAGGAACAGAACACCCAGTAGAACCAGGAGAAATAGGAGGATCACCAGCACCAGAAGAATTAATTCCAGCAATAACAGAATCACTAGAAGATTTGCTAGCAACCAAACTAGCAGAACCAACAGAAGAACTACCAACAACCAAAGAAGAAGAAGGAACAGAAACAACAGTAGGACAAGAGACAGGGCCAATAACCTGTTCTACCACATTCGTGAAGCTCCGAACCTTCTCCACATTATAGTGCTGAGAAGAGGCCCCCTTCCACCACGAAGCAGTCTTATTATGTCTCTAAAGATCACATTGAGAGGCATTATGACCAATCTTAAAGCATCTTCTACATCTGAAGGGGATGCCTTCATAATCCAATTGCTGAATCCAACTTCTACCCGTAGGGGCTTCAAGTTTAATCTTCGAAGGCACGCCTTTTGAGGTATTAATATCCACCAGGATACGAGCATAAGTAGAATGAAATAAATCAGAGGATTTCTCATCCACCGTTAACATATCCCCTAAAGCTTCCCCCACAGTCTCCAGAACAGAGTCAATCCAAATATGGAGGAGAAGATTAGGAAGCCTAACCCAGACAGGTTGTAGATCAAAAGATTCAGAAGATGGAGAAAAATCAAAATGCCATGGTTTCAACAATAGCATAAAACGATCCTCCCAGCTAAAGAAGTTTTCACACAAAATAATATTTCTATCCTCGGCATCATCAAATTTAGCCACAAAAAATCCTTTAGCCATAGGGAAGATATGGACTGTACCAGAGATTAGAGGTTCCCAATGACTGGAAATCCAAGAATGAAGATCAGGCAGAGAGGGCCAGAAACCCTTGAATTTGCAAATCAATCCATGCTCGAAAAAAATAGAGGCAACCACATCAATCTCAGAGAGAGTATCCTCATCCAACACAACGAAAATATGTTGGCTGATTGGAAAGGCACTACGAAGAGTGCCTTTAACAGTAGAGCGAGTGGCGTTTGCAGCAGCCCTAGCCAGAACATTAAGCGTCACCCCAGCAACACCAGCAAGCTGTGAACCACCAACAGAAGAACCCAACAAACCCCCAGAGACCAAAGATGCCCCCAGCATCCAGCAAAACCCTAGATCCCCCAACAACCTCCGAGGCCAACAACTTCCCAGGAACACCACCAGCAACCCTAATAGAGACTACCAATGACACACCAGCAGAAGGCAAAGCACCAGGAACCGGCGAACCCCCAACAGAAGCCCCAGCGCCCAGCAAACCCCCAACACTAGCGACCTTCGAACCCCTAGCAGAAATGCCAGAGGCCCTTGAGCTCCCAGCAAAAGCACTAGCAATTGGTGATCCCCCAGCAACCTGTGGCACCTGAGCACTAGCAGAAACTCCAGAAACCTTCAGACCCCCAGCAAAAGCCCTAGCGACCAGCGACTTCGAACCCCCAACAAAAGCACCAGAGGCCCACGAGCTCCCAGCAAAAGCACCAGCGATCGGCGACCCCCCAGCGCCCAGTGTCGCTCCGGCACCACCAGCACTCGTGACCAGCGAACCCCCAATGCCCTGCGTCGCCCCAGCACCACCAACAACCATCGCAAGCAGACCACGAGCTTAGGATTGTTAGATAGGCTATGAATATGCATAATGTAGATTTTGGGATGAAGACTATTAATGAAGTGATGATTGCATTGAAGAAGAATGCTATATGATATTTGGCATAGTTGCTTGACAAAGTAAAACTTGTTGGTTGTAAATAAGTGTTCAAGAAGAAACTAGGTCCAAATGT
Organism: Chamaecyparis obtusa; assembly: GCA_027943335.1. Taxonomy (NCBI): domain Eukaryota; kingdom Viridiplantae; phylum Streptophyta; class Pinopsida; order Cupressales; family Cupressaceae; genus Chamaecyparis; species Chamaecyparis obtusa. The sequence continues at coordinate 616,086 of BSBK01002956.1, read as the reverse complement.
TAATTTTGAGAAGCATAAATCACAGTTGGTTGTGAAGGGGTATTATCAGGTGGAGGGAATTGATTATAATGAAATATTCCCTCTTATTTTTGATTAAAATTAGTAGCAAAATAGGGGTGCTCAACCACAACCCATAGGTATCAATAGAGATCAACAAAACACTAACATAAAACGTGTTAGCTATTACAAGGATAGGTCATTAATAACACACTACTAGAAAAGCTAGTAGCCCACCTCAAGAGTAGGTAGACATCTCACCCCTAGTGTGAGGAGGATAATGAGGGTTTGAAGAACAATTTTTCCTAAGTTGTCGAACAACTATCTAGGTGATACTATTACTAGGATGCCCACCACAAGGGAGAGGAAGTGGTAAAACTCTATTTGATAAATTGTCTGCACCAGGGGGAGAGTGCTGAAAAAACTATTCATTGCCGATTGAAGATTGGGGCAGAGTAGGAGAAGTAGATGAAAATGGTCCACATGGCCAAAGGATGATATATTTCCTCTTGTTGCAAAGTTGAAATCCATTTAATTCCTATTATCACTTGCATCAAATTATGACATGGAAGTCGAGTTGCTGGATGTGAACACAACATTTTGTTGAAAAAGGTAAAAGAGAACCTCATTTGTAAGTTGAAGAAACCTTTGTATCATTTGAAAGTCTCCTAAAATGTGGTACCAAAAATTTGACACCTATATGTTGTCTTTGATATTTTTGAGATCTAAATTCACCATTGTTTATTACAAATCTGAAAATGGTTACATTCTCATCACAGTCCTATATGTGTGATATATTGTTTATGATTTCATAGTTGAAGTCTCAATTAGAAATACAGTTTGAGATGAAAGATTTAGGTGCAACAAGGCATAGTTTTGACATTGAAATCATCAAAGATAGAAGTAGCAGAAAGCTTTGGATGAGTGAGAGTAGGTATGTCAACTCTATGGTGGAGAAATTCAACATGAGAAATCACATACAAGTAGTTGTTCCACAAAACTTTTTGTAGAGAATCGACCAAGATTTCCTAATGAGATGGAGGACATAAATAGAGCTCTTTATTGCAATTTTGTTGGTAGCTTGATTTATGCAATGGTCTATGCTAGGCCAAACATTCTCCAAGAAGTGAGAGTTCTTAATCAATTCAATGGGTGCATTGGTATGCAATTAAGAGAGAATTCATGTATTTGAAGGGTACATTTGTCTACTCCTTATGTTTACATGGTTATCCTATTGGACCTCAACATTCAGTTTGCATTCACGGATATGTGGATTTGGATTGGGTGTGTCATTGACAACAAAAGATTTTCTAATGGATATGTTTTCATGATGTTTGGTGGTGCTATTAATTGGATGAGCAAGTGACAAGGTGTAGTTGCTTTGTCCACTATAGAAGCAAAGTATATGACCACTACTCATGCTTGTTAAAAAATTATTTGGCTTAAAATATTGTGTTCTGGTATTGGCTTTAATGTAGGACAAATTACTATTTGTTGTGACAACTAAATTGCCATTTATTTTTAGTAAAGAATTCTACTTTCTATGCCAAAACAAATCACATTGATGTACAGTTCCATTTTGTTTGTGATATGGTTGAGATGGAGAAGGTTGATACTTTCGTGAATGTTGCAGAATGCACTAACGAAACTAGCAAGCACTAAGAAGTTCAAATGATGTGCTGGTTTTATGGGCCTTGTGGTCTTGAGTAGGTGACAAAGTTTCAACTTTTAAAGATTTTCTACAAATGGGAAAATGTTGGGATCAAGGTGTCTTAATCTTTGAGAGTCCCAACATGATTTAATTAATTTTGTAGTCCCTTGTTACACCTTTTGTTAATTATATCCTAAGAGTAAGTTTTAAAGTTGCTATATCACTTTTTGGAACTTGATTGTGAGTTGGCTTGTTGCACATGAGGTGAGGAGCATGAGAATGGGACACTTATCACTTGGGACCTTATTTAGAGAGAGGAGCTTATAAAAGCCTCTCAAAGATGCACTTTGTTAACATGTGTCCTTGACTGTTGAGTTAACTCTTGTTAGGATGTGGAAATTGCTATGTCGAGACTTGTGAGTTTATGGGAGTTGATGTTTGGTGGTTTATATTTACAATTGGGATCTTTTTATTAGGTATCTATATGCATGGTGGACTATTTATTATGAATTTGGATGTTTCTATGCGAGTGAGTGCATTATAGGTTTAAAAGCAACCACCTTTGCTCCTGAGGCAAAACAAAAGAGGTTTAACCTCTGCATTAAATTATCTACATTATATTTTTCAAGCCATAAAAATTGTTGGTATATTTGTCAAATATTTACATAATTTGTAATAGGTTTGTTATTATTATGTCGACTAATATGTTAGTTGTTTGTATATATGTTTGTTGAGTTGTTAACAACTCATATTTAAAGGATTTTTTTATTCTCAAATGGGATTTGAAAATCCCATAAATATGCAAGTTATTTGGTTGAATGATAGGTCATTTTATTTTTGTGTTTTCTCAAGTTTAATATGGTATTAGAGTAGGAGAATATTTTGGGATTGATTTTTCCTACTGTTATCCTTGATTTCTAGCTGACTCATATTGTGGGATAACCCTTATGAAATTTATTTATTTCATAGCCCATGTCTCTTAAGCACACTTTACGATGCATTCATTAAATGTCCTCAAGCATTTTTTAACCCCTCAAGTTGTTCCCTCGTTTGGTTTCTCCCTTTGTCATGTTATTTTCTCAAAGTTCTTGTTTGTTTGGAGTAAGAAATATTTTTACTCTTGCAGTTAGAGGTTTTTCCCGACATTTCAAGTGTTCAAGTTGCAAATATGTAGTTCAGGTTTCAAAACCCAAATCACATATGCAATTCTTTTTTTTAAAATCTAAATTGCATATGTAGCTTGGGTTTTAAAACCTAAACACCATATGTAGTTCAATTTTTAAAACTTGAACAACACATTCATGTCAGATGTGAGTAATTAATGTTTTAAAGTGGTGTGTTTTATTTGTTTTAAAAGTCTTTACTTTTTATTTTAAATCACATTTTTACCTTGCTACTACACACTTTGTCCTCTGTATTTGCATCATTGTCCTTTGTGATTGTTGCTTGAGCATCTAGAGTGTTTCTCGAATGAATTTTTTGTGATTCCAGGTATTTTAAATTATTTTTAGCATTCTTTTCTATTATTTTATTTAGTGCTTGATTTTGATAGGTTTTCAACACTTGGGGTTTCCAAAACCTAAGTGTTTGTGTCCACATGTACCCTTTGTTTCTGCATTTAAACTTCTCATTGTTGTGGTTTTTGTTGAATGTCCTACCTTTAAAGTTGGATTTCCAAAACCTAATCAGACAATGTATTTACCATCACATTCTCATATTTGAATCAAGTTTCATAACTCAATTCACATGTTTACTCTTCACTTGGCATCAATCAAGTGCAATTGGGTTTCTAAAACTAGTTTACAAAGATATTCATCCACCACAAAGTGTAATTGGGTTTCTACAATCGAATTACAACATATCAAGTCATCACACATGCTAAGATGTGATTTAAGTTTTAAAACGTGATTCACAATCACCCACTTTGCATTATATAGATGTAGGTTAGGTTTTTTAAACCCACCTACAATAGCTTTTGTTGGCAATAGTTCCTGATCATGTTTTAACACCTGATCAACACCCCAATACACTCAACATTACATGCAATCGGGTTTCTAAAACCCAATAACAAGATACCACATAGCGTTAGTGTTGGTTAGGATTTAAACCATGACAAATGTCTCCCATCCTTACATGCAATAGGGTTTTTAAAACCCAATTGGAAGATACTTCACCATTGCAACTTGTATGTAATTGGGTTTTAGAAATCCCATTAAATGTTACACATTGAACCATATCATGTATAAATTGAGTTTTAAAACTTGATTTGCAAAACCTTTCATACTTAGCCCTTTTTACCCCTCAGTGCAAAGTTCATTTTTCCTTCACCTTGTACACATGTACTGCCAATTTTGTAAATCAAGTTATCAAACTTGGTTTGGTTTTGCAACACATCCACTCGAAGGCTAGCATGATGAAACTTCTCACTTGATATTTAATGAAGTCAAGTCCATTTTTCCTTCACCTTGTACAAATACAAAAAGTACCATAATGTGATTTTACCATCTTTTGTCTCATTTAATGTTGATGAGATAAAGGATATCAAGATTGGGGATGTGGACATGTCCGAGTTCATTGAGAGAATCGAAAGGCAATTGATGTCTATTGGAATGTAGTTGGTTTTGAATAGCAACATTTAATTGGTCTGTACATTAGAATAACTCACTTTCATTTTTTTTGTCTAACATTTTTTTTTTCGAAGAACTTTTGAAATGAGGTCTCCCACTTGCTCTGCTGCAGCCGCCCCTTCGGCTACGGTTGTAGGCTCTAGCCCTTTGGCCCCAGCTGGAATCCTGGATTCCTGCTCGTTGGCTCTCGCAGGCCCCAACATCTTAGTGGTTGGGACCCATTCCCTGGTCCCCCCCCCTCTGTCTTTTGCATCCCTCCCTGTTGCCTCCCCCGCCGTCACTATTGTTGCTGGTGCTGCTCCGCTCACCTCTGCGGCCCCAGGGCTCTTGCTAAGGCTATGATAGTGGATGGTTCTCTTGATGGGCTCTTCGTGGAGACTCTCCTGTTGGGTCTCGAAGCCCTCATGACTTTAGGTTCGGCTCGGATCCCTCCCAGGCCTGCTCCTAGACTTGCTTCGGGGAAGTCTGTCCGCAGTGCCTTCCCAGTTTGCAGAAATATTTCCATTGAACTGGAGGAGGAGACTATTTCAAAGACCGATGATGCTGCCGTTGACTTCTCTTCTCACGATCTGATCTACAATTTCAAGGGTCACTGACCTAGCTTGCCAGACCCGCATACTTGCATTACCATGCACTGGGAGCCCCTTATCTTTGGTAAAATCCACATTTTTCCTATGGCTAAGGGTTTTTTTGTTGCCAAATTTGAAAATGCAGTGGATAGAAAGTGTATCCTTTGTGAAAATTTCTTTAGTTTGGACAGTTGGTTCATGTTGATGATGAAACCTTGGCATCCAGACTTCTCCCCGTCCTTTGAAGCGTTTATTAAAATGCCCATATGGGGAAGATTGCCTAATCTTCCCCTCTATCTTTGGGTTGATTCTCTTCTCGAAACTGTGGGGGATGCTTTCGGTGATTTTATTTTGGTAGATGAGCAATCTTCTGACTTGCTTCACTCCACTTATGTCCGTATTTTGGTGGATTTAGACACTTCCAAAGGTCTTCCTGCTGAGATCAAACTTGTTACCCTTGGTGGTAGAAGTTGGATTCAACACTTGGATTATGAAGGCCTCCCCTTCAGATGTAGAAGGTGCTTTAGGACATGCCATGTTTCAGACCATTATGAGCTTCAGAAATTTAAAAAGACTTCCTCATGGTGGCAGGTTGTCTCTTCTCAACTCAATACGGTGGAGAAGGTGCCCTCTCACTGGAGTTTTTCACAAGTGGTGGAGCAAGCTGGCCTTGTGTCTTCTCCCCTTCCTCACACTTTAGTTGCTGGAGAAGTTGAGGGTGCTGATGTTCCTCCTTCTTCAACTTGTGTGCAGGTTCCTCCTGAGTCTGGGGTGTCCTCCGTATCCTTTGGTGCTGACCCTGTTGCTGACTTTGCTCCGCCTGGCTCTTTTGCAGGGTCTGCTTCTAGGCGTGTCCCTGCAGATCCTTCTGCAAGCTCTGTCCCTCTCCCTGGCCCTAGCTCTCCGTTGGCTGCCTTTGGGCAGGATGCTGCCCCCTTTGGGGGCTTTGTTTCATCTGGTTCAGACTCTTTGGTTTGGCAGAATGCTGTAGCTAAGGTTGAGGAAGGATGGATCAAGGTAAAAGGAAAACATTCCAAGTGATCTTCACCTTCTTTCGATATGACCCTTCATTCCCATCAGAAGGGGCTAAAGGAAAATCATAATTTTTTGGGATCTTCTTTTGGCAGGGGTTACTTGGGGCCTCGCCCGAGTAGTCTGTTCTAGGTTGTGGGAGCCTCTTGGAAAAACCCTTGTCAAGGTCTTGAACCGTTTCGTCTTTGTGGGTTGTCTTTGTCTATCTTCAGTGACCTTCTTGTAAAGGGTTTCAGGTCCCTTCAAAACTTGTTTTCCTTAATCAAAACATTTAATTGGTATGCTCTTTCCAAGTAGCTACACTTGAACTAGAATTCGTATTGGCTTGTGCCTCTCATTTTGATAAAGAGACCGTGATAGTAAAAGATGCTAATGGCAAGGTTGCAATTAAACTAGGCAAGGACTTGTTTGAGAGAAGCTTCAAGTGTTAAGACATTGCAAATATATTGATATCACTGTGGAATTTACCCAAGATTATTATAATTAGAACATGGACAATTGTATAAAAAATATTGATAATAACTGTCTCCTTACACCTAGAGCCACAACTATTAGGTGTTCCAAGAATTTCTGGCACAATGATTTCAAAGAAGAGAAATGATACTATCACTCTTCTTAGTAGAATCAAAGGGATAAAGAAATCTAATGTCTTCGACGTATGGATGTATCAATACATCTATATCATTAGAAAAGGGAGTCAAAAGATATTTTAGGGCAAGCAGATTAGTGATGCTATATGTGAATAACCCTTCTAGCTAACTACCACTCTCAAATTTTACATGAACTCGTGCTTGGTGTTTGTCACAACTTCCATGAAATGCTTCTTAGGTCTCACTGAAGCAAATTTTAGCATACAAATACTATGAACAACTATTCCTGTAACCAAGTATGCATAATTATAGGAGAGACAATGATGCTTTGTATGAAACATTCATGTGTTTATTAGACAAGATGTTGTAGAGTAAGAGTCTTTGATGAAGCTTAGAAGAAAGTCAATGAATTTGGTTACATGTTTTTGCAGTTCTCCACTTTCACCTATCTTAGGGTGGGATGTTTTGAGGGTGTTCCCTATACAATTCACAAATATACTATAGATAAGATCATTTTGATGGAGTTGTGTAGAAAAATCATGATGGTGCATGGTAAACAAGTAGAGGCTCATAAGCCTGGTTTCAATTTTCCTCTTACCATTGGATGGTACTCAATCACATCTCCTAAGATTAAGGCCATGGAGATTGAGATGCAAGAAATCAAACTAAAGTAGTTTAGGAAAAGAAGAGATTTTGATTATAGGGGAATGCAAAAAAGATTAAAAACAAGCACTAATGAGGATATAAGAAAGATGGATTGTAGCCTCTTGACACTAGAACATATTGAAAATCTTGACCTAGGAAATATGCTCGAAGAGATGGAGATATTGTAGATCCAGCCTACGGAGAACATAACATTGTAGATACACCTCTCCTGCCTATTCAATGGTCTCAAAAGGACCATTAGAGAAAGGTTCAAACGTATCCTTGCGGACACTAACCTTGGCTCCAAGGCAAAGGAATAAGGTTGAAGGAATTCAAGACAAGCTCAAAGGATGACATACCATGCACTGCTAGGAAAAAGAAAAGTTAAGATAAAGAGAAATGAATGCGCCTCTTCTTCTAAGAAGACAACAACTAAGTTCAAGTTCACAATGGGAAAAGATAAAGGTAAAGCTCAAGGGAAGACATTTTTTAAAGGCAAAGAATAGTTTGAAATACAAAATGAAAAGTAAGATGAAGAACATTAGGAACATGAACCACAAGAACTTCTAGTTGTAGATGCAAGACCTACTTCAGAGGTAGCTCCGAAGGTATCTACTCATACGACAATATCAACATACCCTCTTAACATTAATTTAGATTATTTTCCTACTATGTCCGTGGATTCTATCACACCTATAGTCCCAGTTTAATCAATTCCTTCTTCCCTTGCCATCAAGTCCTCCCTTGATATTCCACATGACAATCTTGAGAATGTTTTTGACCCACTTTGTTCTTTTTAAAGTTTATCCAAAGTGTCCACGTCCATGCTTGACAACACTATAATATATTTTGACAAGTTCAAGTTTAACTCTACACGTAATTTGTCAATTGTAGAAATCATATCTATAGTTTTGACATAAACTCTACCCATGGTATCTATCATGGCACAAGAATAGACTGACCTTCTTGGATTCTTGCTATAGGTACTGAAAAGGACACTTATTTTTCTCCATGCTTAGAAACAATTACACCAAAAAGAAGAAAAAACTATCCCCCAAATGACATTGACTTCATGCAGCTTGTTCCAACCAATCCTAGGTAGCCAAGAAAGCCAAAACTATTTCTAGAGTCAGTGGATAAGGATAAGAAATATGCAGGGGAAGTTGAGCCTCCTCTTGATAAAAATATTGGTGATTTTGAACTTTTTGATTATGTGATCAAGAGAGTTGAACTTGGCCATCAAACACATGAGAGTGCAAATGAGGATGCACAATCAACTATACAATCATTGGTCCAAAAGTATGATTAGGATAAGATTATCAAGGATCTTTTGAAACTCGAGGTTGATTAGCTTACAATAGTACTCCAAAAAATAAGTCAATTTTTAGAAGTAATTCAACTAGTGACCACGTGTATTAATGAGGAGCCCATCAAGAAAGCTAAAAGGATTGAAAATCAAGGGAGGACAATAGATGTATGGATTGACATGATAATTGAGTCTGACACTAATCTCTAAAGAATGACCATTCAAATGATGAGAAGAATGCATGAGGCCAACTCTAAAATGGATTAAACATTGGAAGTGTTGACACAAGAGTTTCTAGCACAAGAAAATGGTCTTGAAACTTTGTTTTAGTTCAAGGATCTTACTTTGGAGATACTTGTTGCGAATAATGTTATATCTTCTAGGAAGCAATATACTAAATACATGGAAATCTTGAAACATTGGAAAATAGTTCTTGAGGATTTGATAAAGGATTTGCAAGCAACCTAGGAAATAAGTGTTGATAAATGGAAAAATATTATTGCCAAAGTTAGAGCTATTTTTGACAAACTGTTGAATGAAAGTCGAGAGTTTCTTCTCAAAGATACAATCATCCAAGAGTTTGTTTCATTGATCTAAGGATTTCTCAATAACATATATTGATTAGTTCATAGACCTTCAGGTGACACACTTTCTATTTATGCATATTTTATTTCAATTTAAGGTTTAATTCCTCAATTAGGGTTTGACTAAGGAAAACCACACTCTACCAAACATTTTATCTTTTTTTTTTTTTGTATAGGAATAGGTGGCACCGGTTTGGGGACTGCTTTTGGGAAGTACAAGACCCTAACTATAGTCTACAACTTTAAAACACACAAAAATGTAGGGTATAGGCCAACCCAATTGATCTAGTCCCTCCAGATTGCCTTCAAATTTAGTTTATAGGTTCTTTTATATTTCTAGATTCTATTTCTTGTAACATAATGGATTTGTTTATTTTTTGTCAGCGTTATTCTTCATTCAACCTTAGACTTGACTTCTCTCCATCAATTCTGCATTTACATTCACTCCTCAATTGCATAATAGTGAAGGAATTCTTTGTATACCTTTAGTGCTTGATTCCTTTTTCAAGCCTTATTGGACCTTGGCCCTTCCAATGCAACATAAAAGAACTAAATGCGTCTAGTTCATTAAGTTCTTCCATAGCAGCTATTTTAACTTTCTATTACCTTTTCATCATTTCATTATTTTTTTATGTCACATTTTGGTGCACCTGACACATGACATTTCCACTTTTGATTTGGATAGTTAGATGTGTTCTTCTTGCAATTCACTAGGTTTCATGTGCACTTCAACCACATTCCAACCTTCTCAACCAATTCAATTGTAGCCCTCCATGATTCCAAGTTTCAGTCTTAGCCATTGATTTGTGCCACATGGGATCAAGGTGAGGAAAAACTTATAAAAGGAGCTCACATTCCTTCATTTTAGACTAATTAGCAACTACAATTCTTAGAGATTTTAAGAATATTTGAGAGCATTTGAAGTTTGTGTTCCTTTTGATTTGTTATTTTGCATTATAGCTTTTATTATTTGGAAAAATCATATTGACAATCATTATCATTTGCAATCATTTTCACCTAAATTATCATATAGCTTGTTATCATTACCATTATCAATATAATATTGCATGTTTAGATTGTATCTAGTTGCATTGTGCCATTACAATTCAAATCATTGAAGTCATCTTGGAAGGTGTAAAGCTTTGACAGCTATACAAAATATAAGATCTCAAGGAGGAGAACATTGGAACAATCTTGAAGGAGCATGTGTAATCTTATATTTTATTGTGTTTCTTCTAAGTTTCATTGGTGTAGTTTTTTTTGATTATGGTAAAAGAAGGTTTTGAAGGCCCCTCGAAACCCTTTAGATTAACGAGAAATATAGGAAGAAGAAGCACAAAGCAAAAAGAGACAGTTGGAGGGGCAAAATATAACCATTATAGAGAACCCTCCAGTAGAGTAGACCGAAAAGAAAAAACCAACAAAACAGGCGCGAGACAAAAAAACCAGCACGAACAAACCACAACCCAAAACTAACCCTGCTATTTCATAAACTCAGCAATCTCATCCTTCAATTTAATCAGCTTTTGGATAGACTTTGTTAGATTAACAATCTCCTTGGGTTGAAAGCCCATCTTCTTTTTGATGCTGGCACAGATTCTTGTACCGAGACCTTCACCAGTCGCCACAACCTCTTCAATACCATCCTCAATCTTAACAAAGGATCTGTCCTTATTTCTTTCTAGTAGGTCCAACAGATCCTTCAAGTTATCAGTAGTAACCTTCATCCCTTCAAAACTCCGCTGCATAATACGGTTGAGGGTCTCCTCAACTCTCTCAAGGCAGCTAGAATTGGTCTGCATCCATAAGTTGACAACAACATTTATCCTTTTGTCCAACTTCTCCAAAAGAGTCTTGTTATCTCTAGAAGCCTTTTCGATTCTCACTTCAATAGTTTTCTTACCTCCCTTAGTCAAAATCATAGTAACATTATCCACACTTTCCTCCAGCTCAGCATACCTCAAGTTGATTTTATTGATCTCATTATAGGCCCAGGTAGCCATGTAGAAGTCAAGGTCAGACCGAGCCCTAGTAGAATGATGAAAGCCCTACACCTCTTTCTGATTATCTGGCTCTTTCTTATGATGCTCCTCTTCAATCTTCTCACCTTCTTAAAAAACCTCTTTTACCATAACCGAAGTGTCCTCATTAACATAAATCACAGGGGAGGATGGATTACCCATTTGAGTAGAGTCCTCATAATCAACAAGGGCATGAGTATTCTGATTGACAATTTACGCCCCCACCTCAGTTTTCTCAAGGGGAGAAACCTTGTCATCCTTTTTGGCATCACCCTCATGACTATGAATAACAAAAGTATCCCAACCATGCATCTCAATTTGAGGAACATCGTAACTAGCCAAATCTTTAATATCCCCAACATGAACCTGAATATGCTCCTCCTTCATAGTCACATTAGCAATAGGCACATTCTCTTCTTCGTCACGATCAACCACATTCTCATCTTTACCACCAGCGCCCATATCCGAGTTTTATTCAAAGCCATTAGTGTCCATATCCCCAGACTTAACACTTAGTGAATCCTCACTTTCAACTTCGGACGACTGAGAAACAAAAGCACCTCAATAGAGTCCTTAGAATTATTGACCTACTCTGACACCTCCTTCACAATGGTCTTCTCAACCTTCCCTTCCATCTCATCATCAGTATCCATACCTTTTTCCTCACTCAAGAGCAGAGCAGCTTTGCTCTTGTTAATTTTAGGAACTTTGTCCACCTTATGCTTCTTCTTCTTGGGAGACTCCATTTGAAGCTCAGAAATAGCCCTCTTCCCTTTAATATCAAGCTCTTGAATAGTCTTAGGAATAGGCTCCAGAAGCTTGAATGAGCATAATCAAACCATCATGAAGAATAGGGTTAGTGTCAGGGTTACTCCTATTATTCATAATGCTAGTACCCAGAGACATGAGGAGAAGATAAGGAAAGACACCTTCTGGTACCGAAAATAGTTTTTTTTTATATTAAGTTTATTTAAGCTCCCATTTTGGGAATCAAACTTGAGACCTTGCAATTACAAAGAGAAGTAGCAATCATTGCACTGCAGGCCAATGCCTAGTATCGAAAATAGTTGACAAAAACAAAATGAAAATTATACACTCTATTAAAATGACATTCTAACGTGAAATACTGCATAATAGCTTTGAGAATTTTAGCCCATAGTAGCTTAACATTTTTAATGCTATAAAAATCCCCTTTCTGTTTGACAAGGAGAGCCTTCTCTTCAGGGGTTTTAGGGAAGCTAAGGGCAACAACTTGAGCTTCTTTATGACCCCTATAATACTTAATACCAGACTTCTCAAGACCAGTAATCTTAGAAATAAGATCCTTAGTAACAGTAAAAGATTTGCCACAAATAGAGACTTTACCTTCATCCCAACTGTCCACAAATTCTTTGGAAATGTCTGTCAAAACCATGAAGCCTCTCCATATAAGGAGTGACACCCCCATCTTTTAGTTTCTGCCAAACAATGGCCTCCTTCCACTTGTAGACACTCGACTCTTCTCTTTTTAACTCTCCTCCCATGGCTAAGCTAATCCATGAGCTAAGATTCTTAGGGCAACAATGCTTCACAGTCCTTTTAGGACGAGAGTTAAAAAGCTCAGAAAATGGAGAAATACACACAAAGCCAACCATAAATAAAATGACCCAAAAGGCTCGCGATTTAAAAGCCAAGCTAATGCCTCCTTGCCCTTTCCAAGAAAATAAGGCTTTCGCACTAAACAACATGATATTAACTGTCCCTTTCATTATAGCTTCGTATCATTCCAGGATATGATGGATCTGCTCATATCTTATAAGGTTAATTATTTCCTTATTTAAACCAGTTTCACCCTGCCAAATAATGATGTCATCTCATCAACACCCAAGTTGGCCAGGCTGTCAACAACTGCATTAATTTTACAGTATGCATGGGTAACGTGGGTCTCCGCAAACCTATTTAAAAAATTATTTATTTGCTCCATTATGTGGCTTATAGTCTTGATGGCGAACATATTTGTCTCCACTTTAAATAAACTTTATGCTAACTCTATACCTCTCTGAACACAAACAATTCTACAACAGTTGGGTAAGTATGAGATAATTGCTTCCCTCTGAATTTTACGAGGTACAACTCCCTCTCAAAGATGTTCAATGAATTTTAAAACAAATACAAATGAATGTACTTTTGACCAAAAAGTACGCAAGGATCTCTCAAATACTCCTAAGTATTGAGGTTTTTTTCAGAAAATATGAATATATGATTTAAGATTGAAGGAAAACACAGTTCCTTTAATTAGAAGAAATTAACTTCCTATGAGACTAAAAATAAGAATTATCTGTAAAGATTGATAATCTCTGCGCATTAATCAAATAATATAGAACAAGAGATACACTAATTCACAAAGTAATTAATACATCATAAGCTTAAATTCAAAGATTTAAACAAAGTCTTGGTTTAAAATATTTATCCTTGGACAAAACAAAGTCTAAAACCAAAGCATATTACTGTATCTTCCCATTTAATTCCATTCAAAACAAAAAAAGCCAAAATAGTACCGAGAAAAGCTTCTAAACTAAGTCTAAATCTAAAATTTCAAACCCTTCTATCATTTTATGCTCCAACATATATAGTTTACAATCCGGGAGGCCTCCCTGAAAACTCGGCCTCTCAGATTAACAGAAATACGAAATAGTTACCAACCAATTTCTAAACAAAGCAACAATTTTAAAGACATTTGTCCCTTAAACAAGAAAAACTTGAAAACGCAAGATTATTGCACATCTTCAGCTACTGGTCTTCTCACGTGGCATTTTGAACTAGTTTCCTGGTCTCGAAAGTATTCACTAGCTCTTGAGTTGGATGAGAATGCAAACCGTTTAGGCCAATCAGCTTTGCTCGACATGTATTCTTTTCCCACTTGAACTCTCAGATTTTTTGCAACTGCCTAGGTAACTACCCTTTGTTCAGGGACAACATGGATTCCACGTTTGCTATCTTGGTGAAGTCCTGAGCTGTAGGTTCTTCATTCTCTCTGATGGCATTCATAGCATTCTCGAAGCTTTTAATCATGGTGTCCACGTCCATGTTTCCTTCTTCAAGCTGGAGTATACGTGACAAGTTCACCACCTTGATATCCTTTAGTGCATTAGTGTGTATCTCCTTGATTTATTTCTCCATGGCACATGCGTTTGAAATCATGACTTTAAACAAAGAACCTTTCCAACCCAAGTTTTGTTTCAGAATAAACAACATACAAGGATCAACCAACTTCATAGGGTTTTCTAACAGGAACTTAGCCACCCCATACTCTTCTATCTCCTGAATCTGAGACATAATGGCTGTGCATTTCTCTTCTTCCAATTTCCAACCTAGAATTAGGGTCTGAATTTCTCCTAGTAGCGCCTCTCCATCGACACAAGTGGCAAAAAACTCTCGGATATATTTGCTTCCTTCTATTATGACACCGTCGACCGATTTATTCATCACCTCTGTTAGGGCTCTGTCCTGCTACATTTGTTTTGGTAGTCTATTGCTGTTTGTTGAGTTGGGATCAAAATCCTGTGGGGATTGAGCCAGAGGCAATGCCTCGACATTACTAAGCAAACTAAGAAATTTGGCCATTGTGATCACGACTTGTTTAAGCTCTCGTTTCTCCTTGCCATCTTTTTGAGATTGGTCGAGCATGTGGTCAGTTAAGAACTTGAATAAGTGATCCCTTGTATCCCTAGTTAGCACACCAAATTCCATCTTCATGACCTCAATGTCGTGTGCTTCAGGTTCCTGGATTCCTTCTTTGTGTTTAAAGGTTGCAATTTCAACAGTCACCTTCCCTGTAGTGGGGTTTGTGATCAATCTTGCATTTCTTTTGACCTTCTTTGCCTTTGGAGTGCAGAAGACGTACTTAGTGACTATTTCTTTAACTGGTAAGGAAACATGCTTGAAGCTACGATTTCTATTCACTGAATCTGTTAGCCAAGGAGGGACTGAACTAGAAGTCAACCTATTGTCAACTCTTTTAGCAGGAGTTACCTTTGCCTGTGTAACCTCAGGTTTATCTGTAGACACCTCTTGATTTTTCTTAAGGTGCTCAGGTGAGAAGGAGATGTCCTCATTGTTGATGTCAATGTCAATGAAGCTAGAATCTGGAGAAGCCATTTGCGCACAACTTTCATATCTAGTCCTTGACCTCGTTTGAGGTGCCTTAGGATGTCCACCTTGAATTGCTTTCTTTTTAGACGAAGGAATATTACCCGCATCAGTGATCAAAAGGGATGTGTTAGAGGAATTAGGCAATACTTCAACTGGGACAGGATCGTCATTAGTCTTCTCAAAGGATGTAATCTCTATCTTGTCCTGCCCTTTTCTCTTCAACAAGTCCTCTGTAACTCCAAAAATGAACCTAGCCCTCAATTTCACATTATCTTCTTCTTCTCTTGTCCAGTCTATCTCAGGCAAAGCTTCTGTATTTGAACTGTCGTAATTGGGTTCGATAATTTCAAAATTATCTTCATCTAGGCCATCTATATTGAACTTCAACTGCAGGGTTTTGATTTGGGAGAGTAATTACCTGGAATGGTCTCTCTTCTTAACTGCCTCTTCTTCTCCAAGGTCTTCCCACAAATCTTCAATATGTGAGTTTGGTGATGGATGGTTACTCAGACTGAGGACTTGTGTTGCAAAACCTTTGTTATCAAACCCTCTTCTTGAATCATAAAATTGCATGTGAAAACTTTCTAGGTTACTCCCTATTACTGAAGGGTCGATCATGCTCTTGCAGGTCATAGCTCCAAGTCTGATTGGGAACATAGAATCCCATCTTTCCTTCGGGAGGCTATTTTTTATCATAGTGAACATTTGCCTGCAAACCACTGCTAAAATATATTAGTCAAAGGCGAATCTTGGAAATTTAAGGGGCTCTTCATCAAAACCTCCCACTCTGACATATGTAAAGCATGAGAACATGATATAAAAACTGCCGTAATTTTGAACTAGTTTCTGCGCCTCTGAAGAGATTCTCTGCCTTGGGGTTCCCGCTAGTTAATAACACAATTTTCCAAGGAAAATATCATGAACCCTTTTGTAGTCTTCTAGGACTCTGTCTCTTCTTAGTAAAGGGCAATATTCAAAGACACTTAGGTCTTCGCTCCAAGGTTCATGGGGAATTCCTCCAAGATCTTGAGTACATGTAAGACAGTAAATTAAGTATGAAGACATGTAAAATTCTTTTTTTATTGCCTGTGCTTGCTTAAGTTGATCTCTTAATGAACCTGTTGTTGTTCCACAACCATACTCCCCTTTTTAGCCTCTTGGCTTTAGGCCCCCCCTCTTCATAGCTTGTCCTAGGGTTTTAGTTTGTCAGTCGGTTTGGTTCCTTGGTTTTGAAGTCTTGTTTGTCTTTTCACAGTTTTGTAGTTTCGCACTTTCGGAGGTCCGAAAGTGAGAAAGGTCCGAAAGCTAGCAAGCCTTGCAAAGTTTTGAAACCCCTTGGGTTTAAGACTTTCAGATGTTTGGACACCGAAAGGGACTCTCCGAAGAGAGTCGGCCTTGCGGTGTTTCAGACTTTCAGAGGTCCGGGACCCCCGAAAGGCTGATCAGCGGGGGCGGCTGACGTCACTCCTGCCAGTTGCCTATATAAGACAATGATTAGGTCTTTTACCCTCACTTGTTCGCTACGCTAATCGTTGGTTTTCAGATTTTTCTAGTGTACTTTCTTCCGGTCATTGTCTTCGCCTTGTGGTTGTCGTCTTTAAGCTCATTAAAGGTTAGTGCCTTCGTTGTTCTTCTTTTCCCTTCTTAGTTTTGGTTTCATCATTCTTTCAATCACTTTTGTTAGGGTTTGTGTGTGTAGTTAGCTAGGGTTTTGTTTTCCGCTAGGGTTTGTTTGTGTTCGTTGGTCTAGTCTTGGCTTGGGGATCGCAAGGTTGTCCCCTTCGATCCCCTGGCCTCAAGTTCATGGTCGAACTCGCCATCGGGCTCATTTTTGAGCCCTGACCTAAAACCCTCGTCTTCGACCTTTCGCACGTCAGAGTTTTTAGACTTTCACAGTTCGAAACTCTCGTAGCTTTCCTTCAAGTTCCGTCCAAGTGCCCTCTTTGGTGTTTCAGAGGTTTCACACTCCAAAAATCCTTCACCTCCGATTCGCTGAAGATCCAAAGACCTGAAAGTCTGGTGTCTGAATCTCTCTGTTCACTTCAAAAGATGCCAACTCCTCTTCAACGTTTCAGAGGTTTCACAGGCCGAAAATCCATCACCTCTGATTCACCGAAGTTCAAAAGAGCACCTCTCTGAGGCCATTGATCCCGACCATTGGCTAACGGTTCATTTTCAATGTTTCAGCCCTTTCAAACTTTGGGATGTCCTGTACCCCCGAAAAGCTGAAAGGCCAAAATTGACTTCTCAAAGCCTTTTGAAGTTTAGTTTTTTAGTGTTTTGTCTTTTAGAATTTCTTCTCTTTCATGTGATTGGATGTTACTAATTCATGTACTTTGCTCTTTGCAGGAATGGGAGAGAAGACTATTTCACTAGCTATGAAGTATCAGTTTAAAGGTTATCATCCACCCTCCAAGGTGAGAAACTTGCATGCTGAGATCACGAACACTGACATCGGCAGCGTCAGCTGGAATGACTACTGGGTTAAGTGTGCCCAACTAGCGGGAAGATCCGAGGATTGCACTTCATTAGTGTACTGTTCTCTAGTGAATGCAGCAGCACAACCAGTTTCCATCTTGTCATTTGACCTGATCAGCACTTTGGCAAGTCACTACGTACCTGATGAAAGAATGGTGAAGAATAGTATAGATAAAGTGGTTCTGGATCTAGGCCAGATAATATCAAGGATGTCTTCCACTTGGCAAAAGTTGTCGACAATTTTTACAACTTTTACATCAACAAGGGAATGTAGTTCTATAACAGGGATGTCGCATTATCTCATGACATTGTGAATAAGGAGTACCTTATACAATCTCCACCCAAGAACAAGTTGGACCAGATAGATATGCGAAGAGGGTATATGAAGGAGGACATCCAAGCAGCTATCACCATGCTCAGTCGGGTGTATGGACTACCTAAGTCTATTCAGCTAGAACCATGGATGATACTGCTTATTGAAAAGATAAAGGAGAGGCAGGCAAGGTTTGATTTGGCCACTATCCTCAGTGACAACTTGGATGAGCAACTAATTAGAGTAAAACCTGACCCACATTTCTACATGACATCTTATGTTGTGTATCTATTGGTCGCCAGAGCGGTGTACCCAGGGTTGATGAAAGTTGGTGTCATGGGAGATCTGAATACACGACCATTCACAATGTATCCATAGCTGGTTAGGAAAGAATATTACCCACACAATAGCTTTGATTTCCGTATTGTCAATGATGCCTTTGTATTTTCCATCATACGCTCCTTAGAGAGAGACTATGCTAAGAGGATGTCAAATGAAGCTATTGCAAAAGTGAAGGTGCTTGGGGCATTTTACATTCAGTTCAAAACCTCTACATACATCCAGGTAGCGGGGTGCACATTGGCTCCTAAGAAGTTGCCGAGGTATCCATCTAATAGAGTGATCCTGTTGGAGATAGTTAGACAATTGTCTGATGCCCATGATAACATCTGACACAAGAAGAAACACTGTTGGGACTTCCCAATTTCTATAGGGCCCCACTATGTACTGGACATGAAGATCTGTTAGTCCTTGTCCTTCGAATGGGATGAATTCCCTTTGCAAAGCTACAACCTCGTGAGGACCTATTTTGATCCAATTGGTACATATAGTCACATAATGGGAAGACATTATGTACATGAGCCACATATTGAAGACCATTGGATGAATTTCTTAGATGACTATGAGGTCAGGGTTCGTGACTATTGCTGGATGAGTTTGGAGTTGGCATAGACCGCCTTACTACAAAAGATACCTCCAAAGGTGAAGGGATCTGATTCTAAGGATATCCTAGATCCTATCTACGATCTGGATACCAGGGCCATTCTGAATGCAAAAGTCGATAAAGGTGAAAATGATGATATAAACTTCAAAGTTAGACACGTCATCAAAGTGACTAAGGCTTGGGTTGCCCATCCATTTCCTATGGATCCTATACTAATGAAACAACAACCAGATCAAACTTCTAAGGACAAGAGGAAGAAAGGAGAAAAGGTTCTGAAGCCACAATTTAAAGAGGCCGCACCACAAAAGCCGAAAATGGTCTACAGACATGAGTGCCCTATGACATATGGCTCAGCTACTCATTCGAAGAAGACTAAAACTAGAATGATAGGGAGTATAGCACCTCCATATATTCGTTCTTCTAGTGGGCCCAAACTCCCAAGTGCACCAAAGAAGGCACCCAAATTTAAGATAACTGGACCTAGGTCGGCTGGGGTGATTAAAGGGAGTATCTACAAGAGGAAGAAAGATTCAACACCCACTCAGATGGACACCTTTTTGGAGGAAGATGAGGAAGATATAGATCAAGTACCCCTCAGTAGAAGAACCCGCTCTGCGGGATCCTTGAAAAGAAGGAGAATATTGGAAGATGATCAAGAAGAGGCTGGAGGAGCAACCCAAGAAGAGCCAATAAATCTAGATGCTCTAGGTGACGATGAATTTGACATTCGAATTTTGAGGGACTTCACGGTTTCCAAGAATTTGAGCAACAGGATCTAGTTGTGGGACAATCCTTTCCTTTGGATTCTATTCCTTGTCAGTTCACTAGTCCTCTTGATAGTGTAGGAGAGGAAGTTCCAGGAGACTCTTAGAAACCAGTTGACGAAGCTACAATAGAAATCCAAAAAGAGAGCACAGAGTCAGGAAGGGACTCTTCTATATGTATCACCTCTGAGTAGGATGTAGTTGCAAAATTTCCTTGAGCTTCACACCTAGTTGCATCGCCACCTCCACTTATGCATCAAAATCTACTCCCCTTGTTGCCCCTACTCCACCACTTGTCTAGAATGAAGTAGTAGCACAAGGGCCTAAAGAGCCTAAGGAAGAAACAAAGGCAACTAGTGAGATGCTATCAGAAGAACACGTTGGATCAGAAAAGCAAGCTAATGAAGAAGAACAAACAAATGATGAGGAAGAGGCACATGAGGAGGGGGAGCTAAATGTGATGGAAGAACAGTAAATAGGAGGAGAGCAGGAGAGTCATGATGAAGCAGAGATAGAACACCCTATGACTACTTCGACTCTAGCAACTCCTTATGAACCCCTAAATGCCTTTTCAAAACCCACGTGGTTCACAAAGGAGATTTAGCCAAGGACCAGGGTATATATGGATGATGAAACATATATGGCTGCATTAGGACGAGCATTCCATCAGGCTGGATCCAACACCCAAGCAAGGACACTATCGTATGTAACACAAGACTAAGCGGGTAGATGGAAGGCTTAGGTGGCTGTCCCTACAATGAATATTAGTACAACTGAAATCACCCCAGGCGACTACGTGCTGGAGGAAGTAGATTTGAGAGAGCCAACAAGAGAGGGAAGTAAAACTCTAGCCACCCTCGGGTTGAAGCATGCTCTGGGCTTCATGGATAAAGATGAAGAGAAGATAAAATTATTGATGGAGCAGAATGAGGCCATGAAAAAGTTCATTCTTAAGATAGCGGGTCCCATTGACCCCAATAGCCCTGAGGCCTCAGTACAGGCCATTTTGGAGAAGAGGGGTGAAGTAAATACAAATGTTCCAATTTATTTTGTACAAGCTTGTGTAAACTGGAAGGTCAATTTTGAGGAGTTTTCCAAGGTGACTCTTAAGAAGATTTTGAGGCCATTTCGAGGAATTCTTCAAGGGATCACATCTCTGGTAGAGATCATGAGTGAAGAGGATGGTATGGAGGAAAAGATTCTGAAGTGGCAAAAGGCACTGGACGACCTTATAATAATACAGAATCAATGCTTCCAAGTTTTGGTGAAGGTGTATGAAGGGTTGGAGCTGGACAATTTTGAGAAGTGGATCTAGGATATAATAGGAGCTCTGATCATTTTTGAAAAGGTGCTCAAAAGGATGGATAAGAGGAGAGATGAGATTCTAGTTTTTGTAGAAGAATTGCATAAGTTCTTTGATGGATTGGACTTAGACATGTATGATGAGGATGATGATAAAACTATGCACTCTATAAATGTCATCGTCAATCAGTACTTGGGCATATTCAGGGGAGTCCAAACAAAAGAGGACCTCCAACAAATGTTTTATCAGGAGGAGATCTAGAAAATGTTATCTCGAGAAGAGGAGATATAGGGGTTTCCGGTAGAGTTAGTCACCTTCTGAGAGAGACAACAAGAACTCCTTGAAGGAGTCAAAATGGCTGACTTTGAAGAGGTGCTAGAGATTGTGGATAGGTTCCGCAAGGGTCATCCAGAAATACTCCCAAGTCAATAAGCATCCAGTTTGGACTTAGCTAAATTTTGTGCAGAGGAAAAAGTAGTTTTTGTACTTAGTCATTTTTGAAGACCTTGATTTTCGACATTTCGACCCTAGAGAATTTTCGACCTTTGAAAGTTCGAAGTTCGAAACTTGGAAAAGGACACCTCAACACTTAGTGATTTTTGAAGCTTCATTTTTTCGGGGCAACTGTCGGGATCTGTGATTTTTGGGGCATGTCTGCCGTTTGACTTCAGTCATCTCAAACTTAATTTTCCCGTCAAATGGATCTCTTTTATGGGATCGTTTCTACATGATTTTGGGGGCTCTTTCAGTTGAGTCCATGTGGAGAAGCTATAACAAAGGATTAAGTGCAGGATCGTGAAGTTTCATCAAAAGCTTGCATGAGTTCCAACTACGTTTTGGGCCATTTTATGCATGATTTGTTCTAGTTTTTGTAATGCACGAGGTTTAATTCCATGCTAGGGTAGTTTAACTATTTTTTAGAAGTAGTTTCCTTAATGTAATATGTAGTTTTAATTTATTTTTGAGTTTCATGCAGCCGAAACGCTAGCTGTGGAAATAAGACCACAACTCTATAAATTGTATAAACTCAATGTAATCAAGGTTGGATTTTGATCATTAATGTAATACATACAATTGGTGCTTCAGTCATGGTGTGATTCTTCTTTTATCTTTGCGAGATTTATGAATGTGTGAATTGCTGATTTATTTATTTCAAAGAGCCAATTGGTTGTGTGGTGGTTTAAATTTGCGATTCTTAGTTCGGTGTTTGCTGGTGTAATATTGCTTTGTTGTGACGAATTATCGGGAAGATCATTCTTTTGGTGCTTTAAAGATAAACTT
Source organism: Chamaecyparis obtusa (assembly GCA_027943335.1). NCBI lineage: Eukaryota > Viridiplantae > Streptophyta > Pinopsida > Cupressales > Cupressaceae > Chamaecyparis > Chamaecyparis obtusa. The sequence goes on along the minus strand of BSBK01002956.1, from coordinate 593,851 downwards.
GTCTCACGTGTGCGCACATCTGTGGTGGCTTCATGATTCGATGAGTTTTGGCGTATCATACGTCTGCGTTCATTTCCATTGATGATTGCATCTACCTAGTTGAAGATTTTGATTTATTGTAATCTCTGTTTTGTGGGTTTCCTCATCTTCTCGGTCTTTTAATTTGCAAAGTGGTGTAATACCGGGTTATGTCCATTAGTTTCTTTTCAGTAATTTCTTTCAAATTCTCATTACCCTACTTCTTACTTTCTTTGTTTTGCAGACCCTTTTGAGATACGAATTAGCAAAGGCCTCCTCGTGAACAGATTCACATTTATCTTTAGTTGAGCTACCAAGCGGTTGAGACCCAACCCAGAAGGAACCTTGAGATTGATTCACATCACTCTTCCAAGAGGGGAATTTTCTTATGTAAATTCCTAGCCGTTGTCTCGTGTAAAAACAACGCTCAACAGAACCAACAATTATCTTGGCCCAGTCAAGATTCTACTTCCCTTCCAAAACAATCTCTATGAAATGATACATCCAATCTTTAAAAAGGACACTTGTTCTGACCCTCTCACTCTGTGCAACAAGACCATTATGTCATGGATGTGAGGCTTCTTGTGGTCCTTGGTCAATACCTTAGGCAACCTGGACCCTCCTTTGTAGAATGACTTAGTCCACTTATGAGCAATATTACTGCAATTTTTGTCACTTCTTTCTCAAAATTGAGCAACCGACTAGGTTGGAGTAAAACTAGCAAAAACCTCATTAGGTAACTTGAAAACCAACATTATCATTTCTCTGGTTATAGACAAGAGACTCTGACCTTCGTTATCTAACACACATTTAGACTTGACATCATAGTGGTTTATGCACTGTTGGATTAACTCAAGGCTTACTACAACTAGGGGAAAAGCTGCGGCTTCAAGCAACCCACTGGACAAAAATTCTATAGTATAATCCTTTTGTACAGAACTCGCCAAATTTTCAGCCATTTTCTCTACTTCAACCCCTAACAAATCAGTGTTTGTAATCACTAGGGCATGACACTCTAAGTTCATAGGATTTCCGAAGAAATGCACGCTAGACCTCATTTTTCTTCCCCGAAATAAACAGAGAACAACAATCCTTTTGAAATCACACTATCATGTAGAAAACATGAAACAAAAAGGAGGCTTTTCAACGTTTACCTGTGGTCTGTCGACTTAAGAAAATAATCTCTATCTTCCACAACCAAGACTCCACAATTTTATTTTGGAAAGAAATAAGCTAAACAATGTACTTTTAAATAATTCCCATACCGTAGAGTTTGGCCAGAAAAAGGAGCGTTAATGATGACATGAAATCAAGAGTGAAGTGAAAATGATGTGACATATGACTGCTGTTTTGTTTTGCAAGCTGTCCAAAACATAATTTCTTTCGATTTAATGCCATTACTTCACTCGTGCTAAGATAAAATCTGTAATAATTCATATTGCTAACTCAGATTTCCCCCACCGTTTCCATCTTTTCAAGGCTGACCGTACCATCATCCCGATGATTACTTTACTGACATCCCGCGTCATGCAACTCATCAGCTGTCACATCAATCTTTGGGTTTGCCACTATCTATTTTGAACTCCTTTGAACTACTTCAAATTGGGGTTCGAAGAGGTTCAAAGTGGTTCATTGTCATGTGATGATGTGTACCCAGGTCCCACCTGCAATTACCAACATTAGATAAAAATATTTTGATTGAACCTCTTTGAACTGCTTTGAACCGAGGTTCAAAGAGGTTTAAAGAGGTTCAAGAAGGATCAATAACTACCAACACTTGACCGGAGGACGCCAACTTGACGAAGACAAGCTTGAAATGCTACAATGGTTAACTCAAAGGCAAAGCCGACATTAAAGACCTTTGACGCAAGATTTAAAAAAAAAAGAAAACTGGACAAGGAATAAATATCTTCAAGGGTCAAGGACACTTCAAGGGTCAAGGACACTTTTAACATGGTGTCTCAAATAGACCCTAACAAGTCTATGCTGGTGTTAGGGTCTTTTAGAGTCGCCATGTAAAAAGTGTCTTTGACCCTTCAATTATTTAAACCTTGTCTGACATTCTACCCTCTGAATTTTGCATCAACGGCTTTCCAATGTCAGCCTAGCTTTTGAGTTAACCACCGCAACCTTCAAAATTTTCTTCTTTAAAGTCAGCGTCCTCCGGTCAAGTGTCATTTGTTTTTAATCATCCATGAACCACTTTGAACCCCTTTGAACTCCGGTTCAAAGTAGTTCAAAGAGGCTCAATCAAAAGATTTTTATTTTAACGTTGGTAAATGTAGGTGGGACCCTGGTCCACGTCATCACACAGTGGTGAACCACTTCGAATGTCTTCGAACCTCGGTTCGATGTAGTTCAAAGGAGTTCAAAAGGAATAGCGGCAAATCCAAGGAATGATGTGACAGTTGATGAGGTGGATAGCGTAAGATGTCAGTGAAGTAATTATTGGGATTATGGTACGGTCAGCTTTGAAAAGATGGAATTTGCGAGGGAAATCCGAATTGATAATTTGAAATTATTGTGAATCTTACCTTAAGCATGAGCAGAGTAATAGCATTTAAAGGAAATTAATGATATTTTAAATGGTTGCGAAATATAGCAGGAGTCCTATGTCACATTAGCATTCTCACTTAACTCTAAATTCATGTCGTCATTAATGCTCCTCGGGCTAAAGCTCCGCAGTGTGAGAACTTGTTATAAGTGTTGTTTTTCTCTTTTCTTCCCATTGTGAAATTGTGGAGTCTCAACTGCGAAAGAAAGAAGTTATTTTTTTGAGTTGACATAACACATGTATTTGCTGAAAAGCCTTCTTTTTGTTTCCTGTTTTTTGCATGGTAGTGTGATTTCACAGGGGTTGCTGTTCTCTGTTTGCTTTTGGAAGAGAAAAATGAAGTCTAGTATGCATTTCTTCGAAAATCCTACAAACCTAGAATGTCATGCTCCAGTGATTACAAACACTGGTTTGTGAGGGGTTGAAGTAGAGAAAATGGTTGGCAATTTAACGGATGCTGCAGAAAAAGATTATAGCTTAGAATTCTTGTCTAGTGGATTGCTTGAAGCCGCGACTTTTCCCCTAGTTGTTGTGAGCCCTAAATTATTCCAACAACGCATAAATCATTATTATATTAAATCTAAATGTATATTGGATAATGGAGGTCAAACCCTTTTGTCTATAACTAGAGAGACCATAATGTCTGTTTTCAAGATCCCTGACATAGCTTTTGCTAGCTAGTTTTACTCTCACTCTGTCGCTTGCCTAATTTCAGGAAAAAAATGACAAAACTCGTAGTAATATGGCTCGAAAATGGACTAAGCCATTCTATAAAGGAGGTTCCAAGTTGCCTAAGGTTTTGACCAAAGATCATATGAAACCTCATATTCATGATATAATGGTTTTGTTGCACAGAGTGAAAGGTTCAAAACATGTACTTCTTTTTAAAGATTGGATGTATCATTTTATAGAGAGTTTTGGAGGGAAAGCAAAATCTTGACTGGGCCGAGATAATTACTGGTTAGTTAAGGGATAAACTTAAACAAACACAAGCAATAAGGAAAGAGTTTAACATGTCCTCATATTTAATCTATTGCCTTGCATATACTCAAAACCTTGGAGCCATTCCCCATGAACCCTGGAACGAAGATTTGAGCATTTTCGAATACTACCCTTTGCCGAGAAGATATAGAGTATTTGAGGACTATAGGAGGGTTGACGATGTTTCCTTCAGAAAAATGTGTCATCAACTAGCGGGGATTCCAAAATAGAGGATCTCTCCAAAAGCTTAGAAACTGGTCCAGACCTATGGCAACTTCTACATCCAATTCCCAAGGTTCGCTTACATCTAAATAGGAGGTTTTGATGAAGAACCTCTCAAATTAGCAAGGTTTGCCTTTGATTGCTTTGTTTTAGCAGAAGTTTGTAGACAAATGTTTACTGTGGTTAAAAATAGCCTCCTAGAAGAGACATTGGCTTCCATGTTCCCAATCAAGCTTAGAGCCATGGTCTGCAAAAATACGATTGATGCCTCAATACTAGGCAATAATTTGGTGAGTTTTCATATGCAGTTTTATGACCCAAGGAAGGGTTTTGATAATAAAAGCTTTTCAAGACAAGTCCTTAGCTTGAGTAATCATCCGTCACCAAACTAGCATATTGAAGATTTGTGGGAAGACCTTGGGGATGAAGAAGCAGTTAGAAAAAAAGGATCATTCCAAGTTACTAATCCCTCAGATTGAAACCTTGCAGTTAAATTTTGATATAGATGGAATAAAGGAGGATGCTTCTGAGGTTATAGAACTAGGATATGATGTTTCAAATGTAGAAGATTTCCCTGATATAAACTGGACGAGGGGAGAAGAAGACAATGTAAAGTTAAGAGCTAGGTTCATTTTCGAAGGTACAAAGGACTGGCTAAAAAGAAAAAGATAGGGAAAGAGAGAGAGAACCTCCCTTGAGAAACACAATGCAGATCCATTCTCAGTAGATGTGTTGCATGATTCATCTAACACATCTCTTTTGGTCACTGATGCAGGTAAGATCTCTTCTTCCAAAAAGAAGGCAATTCCAGGTGGACATCCTACTGCACCCTAGACAAGGTCGAGGACCAGGTCGGAAAGCCATGCTCAGATGACCTCTCCGGATTCTGGTTTTATTGACATTGATATCAATGATGAAGATATTTCTTTTTCGCCTAAACACCCTATGAAAAATCAAGAAATACCTGCTGACAACCCTAAGGTTCAACAAGTTAGTGTGACCCCCGCCAAGAAGACTAATAGTATGATGGTTTCTAGTTCAATTCCCCCATGGTTGACTGATTCAGTAATTAGAAAAAGGAGCTTCAAGCCTGTTTCTCTTTTGGTTAAAGAAACAATTACTAAGTATGCTGTCCTCACTCCAAAGGTGAAGAAAATGAAGAGCAACGCGAGGTTAATCACAGATCCCTCCACATGAAAGGTGACTGCCAAAATTGCAACTTTCAAAGCCAAAGAAGGAGTTCAAGAACTTGAAGTAGAGGATTTTGAGGTTACAAAAATGGAGTTTGGTTTGTTAACCAGGGATTCAAGGGACCATCTATTCAAGTTCTCAGCCGAGCACATGCTTGGTCAGTCTCAGAAAGATGGTAATGAAAAACAGGAGCTCAAACAACTTTTAGTAACTATGGCTGAATTCATTAGTTCATGTAGTGATGTAGGTGCACTGCCATTGGCTCAATCTCTGCAAGATTTTGATCCAAACTCAGTGAATAGCAAGAAATTACTAAAATAAATGCAACAAGGCAAAGTTTTGGTGGAGACAATGAAAATTGTGGTTGACGGTGTCATAGTCGAGGGGAGCACATTTATCCAAGAATTCGTGGCCACTTGTGTAGATGGAGAAGCACTTCTTGGAGAGATCCAAACCTTGATTCCAGGATGGGAATTAGAAGAAGATAAGTGCACAACCATTGTTTCTTAGGTTCAAGAAATAGAAACCTATGGGGTAACTCAGTTCCTATCGGAGAATCCAATAAAGCTGGTTGATCCTTGCATGCTATTCATCCTAAAACAGAACCTAGGCTGGAAGGGTTCATTGTTCAAAGCTGTGATTTCAAACGCACGCACTATGAAGAAAGAAATAAAGGAGATGCATGTGAACACACTAAAGGACATCAAGGTGGTGAATCCTTTGGGTATACTGAGATTGATGAGGGCAACAGAGATGCAGATGCCATGATCAAAATTTTCGTGGATTCTATGAATGCCCTCAAAGAAAATGAAGAACCCATAGCCCAGGGTTTTACCAGAATAGAAAATGTGGAGTCCATGCTATTCCTGAATAGAGGACAATTGCCTAGATAGTTGCAAAGGATCGAGGAGATGAAGTGGGAGAAGAATGCATGCCGAGCGAAGCTAATTGGCCTAAAGGGTTTACATTCACATCCAACTCAGGAGTTGGTGAATACATTCAGGACTTGGAAGCTAGTGCGGATCACCACGTTGGATGACCAGTAGCGGAGGATACACAATATCTCGCATTTTTAAGCTTTTCTTGTTTGAGGGACATATGTCATTAAAACTTTCGCTTTGTTTAAACTAGTTTTTAACTATTTAGTATTGCTGTTAATTCAAGAGGCCGGATTTTAAGGGAGGCGTGTCAGATTGAAAACTATATATGCTAGAGCATAAAATGATCGAAGTGTTAGAATTTTTGGATTTAGATTTAGTTTAGTAGTTTTTTAGTACTGGTTTAAGCTTTTCTGTTTGGAATTAAAAGGAAAGATACAACAATCTGTACTATTTTTAGACTTTGTTATGTTGATTATGTTGTGAATCGATGTATTTCCTGCCTCATATTGTTGGGGTTATGCATTTAGATTATCAGTCTTTCCAGGTAATTTTGGTTATAGTTTTATAGGAAGTTAATTTTTGGTAGTTAAAGGAACTGTGCTTTCCTTTACTCTTGATCTTTCATTTTTATATTTCTTGAAAATACATCAATACCCAAGAGTATTTGAGAGATCCTTGCGTACTTTCCAGTTAAAAGTACATATGTTTATTTTTGTTTTAAAATTTATTGCATATCGTAAAAAGGGAGATGTACCTTGTAAAATTTAGAAGGAAGCAATATTTCATGCTTACCCAATTGTTGTTGAATTATTTGTCTTCAAGGAGGCATAGAGTATTTATAAAATTTATTTAAAAAGGAGACAAATTTGTTTGCCAACATATGGTTTGTTAATGCCCTTAGTGCAGTTAATAATGTTCATGGAGTCTCCCTCGAGCCATAATTTATTGCATCCTCGATTTGCTGCAACCTTACAAATCTGAAGTGCAGACATGGCTTCAACCACGTGGCTCATTTGGATGTTGATTGAAAAGGTCACGACAACAATACGTTTGCCCTAATAATCTCTAAGGATGCCACCACATCCCACCATGCTAGGATTACCTTTAGCCACCCAGTCAAAGTTGCCTTTTAACCAACCATTAGGAGTAGAATTCCACACAACCCCATCTCTTTTACTCGGAGGATCTTTCATTATAGCAAAAAAATTCCAGCTACTAATCACTTCCCTATCTTGTAAACCTTCCAAGAGAGAGGGACATTGATCACATGCATAGTGCACATTCTTGATGATATTCCTTATGATATTCGCACCAAGGACATAGGGATTAAAATAGGCATCTCTAAAGATCCTGTGATTATGCTCCTTCCAAAATTCTTCAAATAAGATGAGGAGTAGAGAAAAGACAGATCAACTTAGCCATCTTGTGAGCAAAAGGCAAAGACCATTGAGAAGAGAAATCCTAGAGAGAATTAGGTAAAATCCAAGAAACTTGCCACTTCAAAAACAACAAAGACCACACCTCTCTGGTATAAGAACACAAGAGAAAAAGGTGGGAGGAGGACTCAACTTCCTTCATACAAAGATAACATCTATTGGGTATCATGAACCCTCTTTTAACAAGGTTCTTAGTGATAAACAAATTATCCTGCAAGAAAAACCAATAGAAGATATTGATTTTAGGGATAAGAGTAGAAGACCCCACCTTAGCCCAAAAAGGGGAGGACTCCTACCTTGACAACAAAGAATAGGTGGAAGAAATAGATAAGCAACCATCCGGATTGGGAGCACATACAAGGTGATCAAGAGAATCATCTTTGATAAACCAAGTCTTTAGAAGAAGGAAGATAGCACCCAAGGCAAGAGAAAATTGCATGAGATTAATCCACATATGATCCCTCCAGTAGTTAGGAACTAGACTGCCAACCATCAACTTGCACCTCTCCGCTCCCTGGGAAAATTCAGGACAAAATATCAATAACTTATCCAATATCCAAGGATCATCGCAAAATTTGATGTTTCTACCATTCCCCAACTATCAACGAGGACCTTTTGCAATAAGACTTTTCGAAAGAGAGATACTGTTCTAGATGAAAGATCCTTGCAGTCTGATTTGCATAGAGAGGAACTCATCCAACATAGGAGAGGCAAACATATATTTATACTTGAGAATTCTGTTCCATTCTTTCTCTTCTTCAAAAATTCTCCAAACCTGTTTGGCAAATAAATCCTGATTAACATCTGTCACCCTTCTTATCCCGAGTCCACCATATTTCTTTGATTTGTAGATGCTCTGCCACATTAGCAAATGAAGGCGATCTTTCTCTTGAGCTCCCCACCACAAAAAATGAATTTGAAGCTTCTCAATCAGATCATCCACCTTGCGAGGGATACAAAGGAGGCTTAGAGCATACACAAGAAAATTTTGGAGGGTGGACTTGAGGAGCTAAATTTTACCAGCTTGGCTAAGGAGAGCCCCTTTCCATCCAACCAACTTTCTATTCAATCTATCAATAATCCCAGTCCAAAAAGAGTTAGGCGATTTCAAACCCATAGGAAGACCCAAATAAACTGAAGGGAGCTGCACAATATTACATCCAAGAATAGCTTCTATCCTCTGTTGTCTAGGAGTAGGGGTATTGCCAAAGAATAAAGAGCTTTTATCTGAATTGAGCAGTTTCCCAAAAGAAGTAATATAAGTAGACAAAACAAATTTCAAATTCCTAGCTTCCTTGATCGTAGAAGCCCCCACTAAAACAGTGTCATCCGTGAATTGTTCATGGGAACAAGTAATATTCCTTGAGGTAGGTTGAAGACCTTCGAGTTTCCCTCCTTGAACATTTTTGTTGATAAATCTACCCAAAATATTAGCCAAAATAGCAAGCAAAATAGGGGAGATAGGGTCTCCCTGACAGAGGCCTCTTGAAGGGGAGAAGAAGGTCAAAGACACACCATTAACAATAAAAGAAGCTGAAGATGTATAGATGAGTTGAAAAATAAGTTTCGTCACCTTTTCATCAAAGCCAAAAGTAGAGAGAAATTTACAGAGAAAGGCCCAGTCCACCCTATCATAGGATTTAGAAAGATCTAGTTTCATAAAGAAGCCCTGATTTTTAGACAGCTCCAACAAGTGGATATTTTGATGAACCACTATAATAGAATCCAAAATTTGTCTACCTGGAACAAAGCTATTTTGCTGAGTGGAGATAACAACCAAAAGAATCGAGAGGATTCTTATCGTGAGAACTTTGGATATGATCTTATAGAAAGAGTTGCAGAGATTGATGGGCCTGAACCCATTAACTGAAGCTTCCCTTAGCCTTTTGGGAATGAGAACAATGAACATAGAATTAACTTCCCTTAGAAGAGATCTCAAACCAAAGAACTCTTTGACCGCAACCGAGACATCCTTCTCAACAATAGACCAAAAGTTCTGAAAAAAGAACATAGGAAAGCCATTAGGCCCTGACTTTAGCTTTTTTCTCTTTAACAGAAGGAATCACCCTGATCTTAGCATTGGTCTCCCTATCAATCACACTGGGGTTGAAAAAAAGAAGAGTCTCTTCTTCCTCAAAGGAAATATTAGGATTAGCTGAGAGAAGAAAATAAAAATAACCAATCAAATCCCTCCTGATATCTTTCTCCCTCTCAAGTTTACCCTGGAAAAATCTAGTATTCTTATCTCCAAATTTTAACCAAAGAGCTCTCAATCTTTGTCTCCATAAAACCTCTTCTTTGGTAATAATATTATGGTAGTCTACCAACATCAAATTATTTTTAGCCTTTTTTTCCTAAGATAAACCCTCCTTCTGAAAAATATCTTGAAGATCTTTGAGTTTAGAATGGATAAGGGACTTAGACTAAAAAATGTTGCCAAAAACTTCCTTGTTGCAAGATCTCACTTTGTTCTTAACTAACTTTAGCTTTTGAACTACTCTAAACATGGCGATACCATCAATGTGAAGGTCCCCACCACTCTGCAATTTTACCCTCTAGATCAGGATGAAGAAGCCACAATTTTTCAAATCTGAAGGGGATATTCCTTCTACCAGAAAGAGAACTAGACAAGAAAGAAATGGGATAATGCTATGAACCAACTCTATGCAAAGAAGAGAGGGAGTAGGAATACCTAAGAAGCCAATCATGAGAAATAAACGCCTGATCAAGCTTAACTTGGATCAAACCCTCTACAACTCTTCTATTAGTCCACGTATAATTCAAAATTCTAAGGTTCGCATCCATCAGTGCTTGGTTATTGATAAAGTTCATGAGATCCAAGCTACTATCCATATGTAGAGAAGAGCCTACATACTTCTCCGAATCACTAAGAGTATTAAAGTCTTCCATCACCATCCAACTATCCTCTGGGAACCCACGTCTTAAAACTTCCAATCTTCTCCAAAAATGAACATGACTAGACTTAGTATTAGGAGCATAGATGTTAGGTAAAACCCAACTAAAACCATGCCTTACATGATGAAATCTAACATAAATGATATTACTATTAGCCTCAATAATATCACCATGAATCATGCTCATATTCCAAAAAGTGGTAGTGCCACCAAAAGCACCTTTAGAACTACAACCTATCACTCCACAATTCTTAAACAACTTAATTTTTTCAACTCTCTCTCAACATCTTGGTTTCCTGGATAAGAATAATATCTGGCTTATGATCTCTAACAAAATTCCTAAGCAAATCTTGCTTGTGAGGGCCATTCAACCCGCTAATATTCCAAGAGATGACATTCATTTTCATACAGGGGAAAAAACCTATGGAATGGTACGCTATCTACCATTCGCTCTACTTTGTCTACTTTCTTGCTCCCTCACAGATTTAGCAAATTTTCTTCCCCACTAAGACTTTGGACTACCAGTATCAACTTTCATTGCCTTGGTAGTCACACCTCCTTGCATGTTCCCTTGACCGTGGTTCCCCTTTCGAGTTTGTTTCTTCTTTTTATAGACCACATGTGTCCAAGGTTCCCCTTCCACTTCCTGAGAAGACTGAGGATCCTTCACCATATCTCCCCAGCAACTCTCTTCAGCCGACATTTCTAGTTTCTCCTTTGAATCAATGATCCCAACACTGCTATGATCTTCCTTAGATTTAGTAGGCTCATCTTGCCAAGCATTATCCACAAGGGAGTCCTCAACTCTAGATAGAAACTCACTATCATCAACACTTTGCTCTTGGAAATAACTCACCATAACCTTCAAGATGGAATTCAGAATCGTTCACTGAGGCCTTGCTACCAGCTTCAACCCCATCAACATTCAAAGTAAAAGTATTAGGAACATTTTCCACAAGCGGGGCCCATGGTGGGTTGTCCATGATTTGTTCAATGATTGTAGGACCCGTGGGTTTACCTTAGGGATATCACCATTAGTTTTGATACACACAATACTCTGTTCCACACAAGGATTAGAGGTCGAAACATTGGAAGGACCAACTTTATCTCCTCCTGGGGCCTTTTATCTCTAGATCTTCTTTGACTCATTCTTTTGATCTAGTTTTGAATTATTTTCCTTCTGGATTCTTTGAGGCCAATCTTTCTCCCTATGGCCAAATTTCTTGCAAGTGAAACATGCGAAAAGCATGGTTTCAAATTCCACCGGTTGAATCCACTTCCCCAATTTGGAAACAATACTGATACTCTCGGGGAGATCTGCATTTTGAAGGATATTAACACATGTCCTTGCATAGACAAGCCTAGACCTGGATGTCGTCATGAGATCAATAGAAAGAAGCTCCCCAAAGGAGCTCACTAGACCTGAAAGCACATCCTCATGCCAGTATTACAAAGGCAAACCAGGGAGCCAAACCTAGAGAGGAGCAGCTACAAAAAAGGAAGAACCATTAAAATCTAAGTTCGGTGACCATTTTTGAAGAGCCAGAGATGGCTTGCCAACCATCCTAGGGCCACCACACAAGATGTTTGACATATCTTCCCCATTAGAGAATTCAAAAGAGAAGAAACCTTTAGGCATAGAAACAATATCCACTTGACCTGTAAGGAGCCATTTCTTTTGAGCATAAAGTCTAACTACATCAATGTTTGGCCGCGACCTCGTAAACTTTCCATTTAGAGTAAGAGCCATCGATGAAACCGAGTGATCTATCAATAGATTAGGGACAATAATCACAAAATCTCCCTTAGCTGGATTAGAGATAACATCGATATCTGGGAAAGAGGATTTTCATGTGGGTTTCATCCCAAATAGAGAGGCCCACTTACCAATAGATGCCTACTTCTTCTCATGAGCTTTAGATAGAACATTCCCGCTCTTGAGATCCACCACCTTTAGCAAAGGCCCACCAACACCACACATACTTTTGTCTGCATTAATCTCGTCTTCAGTGTCCTTGGTTGACTTCTAGCCATTCTAAATAGGACTCGACGACCCAACAACATGTGGAACCCCACCTACAACACTAATCGAGGGTGATGTTCTGCCACCCGAACCAGTAGTAGGGGCTTCGCCACGGCCGGACCGACCATTCAAATTTGAAATGCCTATCCTGGTCAACATTCCACCATGACATTGGTGTTGTTGTTAAAGATATAACTTTTAGGATATTTTGTGGTGTATATATAAATATAATATGTTGACATTTAGTAGCAACATAATATCATGGCTATTTCACTACATGCGATATTTAAATGATCATTTTCCTTGTAGTTTACATTTTTTGAACAATCCTTGCTTTGCTATCTTTATGTGTGCATTTTATGATCTTAAGCCCTACCTATAGTATGTTAAATTCAAACTACAACTAGGGGAAGGTGGTGAATCAATTATCAACAAAACCTTTCATGAATTAGATCCACAAAAACTAACCCTTAACTCTTTAACCACTAAAAGATATAAACATGAAAGATAATAGAAAACTAGAAACCACCACACACATTGGAACACTAGATTCACATGGAAAATCCTATTATGGAAAAAATAATAGAGAATAGTAATTCTTAAATATATATAAACACCTATTAGGGAGATATTAGTTAATGTGATTTGTACAAACAAAGGCTCATTGCCAAAGGGCTCACTACTTGACCAAAGAAGACTAGCTTCCCATATGAAGAAGGATGAAAGAGAATAGGTCCACCATTGACACACTTTTGTAACTCAATCAGCTGATCTATGGATACCTTTAACTCATTGTTTCTGGTAGCTAACAGGTGAAAGTCCATATTGCTCAGCACCACACTTCACACTACTTCATACATACATGGAGATAAATCCTCTTTCACACACACACACCACACCTTCACAACTTGAATCCAATGTCTTCAACATTACTCAACAACATAATTATGATTGCTCCTTCGGTGTCTCCTGCGGCTGCATGTGCTTAGGGATCCTGGTACTTTGTTGCCTGCACCTGCTACTTGGGCTACTTCTCCGGGTGCCCCCTCTTCCACAGTCTCTTCTGTTTGTGGACATGTGTCTTTTCCCTCATGCGGTTCATTTTCTATGGTTGTGGGGGCAGCGAATGGTGTGTCTCCTAGGGCTCCTGCTGCTGGATCCTCTCTTTCGTCATTCATTCTGGTTGCTTTAGACGAGGGTGCAAATGCTACCCCTTTGTTGGCCTCAGGTATGATGGCTGCTGATTCTATGATTGAGGGTGGGGTGAAGGGCCTGGGGGTGGTTTTTGCTGTGCCCTCCTCTGATTCTAGGGATGCTGCTATGTTAAATATGGGGGCAGATTGTGGGCTTGATCGTGTCTCTAATCCTTTATCCTTTATCCATTGGGCAGGTTTAGAGGATTTTGGCCCAGTCTGCGGAAGCTTCATGATTGGATTTCTCGTCACTGGGAGCCTATCCTTGAGGATACAATGCATATCTTTCCCTTGGCTAAGGGGTATTTTATTGCAAAGTTTGAAGATGCTTTAGACATGAATAAGTTGCTGTGCGTTCATTTCTTTAGCTGGTAGGATCATTTTATGGTCATGGTTAAGCCTTGGCATATCGATTTTAACCTTATTTCAGACTCTTTTACCCGGTTCCCTATTTGGGTTCGTCTTCCTTATCTTCCCCTATATCTTTGGATCAACTCTCTTTTTTAGGGGATTGGAAATGCTCTTGGGGAATTTTTGTTAGTGGATGGTGCTTCTTCTGATATGTATCATTCTACTTATGCTCGCATTCTTGTTGATATTGATCCTTCTAAGGGTCTTCCTGCGTAGATAGTGATCAACTCCTCCAAAGGAAGCTGGAATTAGACTTTGGGTTAGGAAGGGATTCCCTTCAAATTTAAAAGATGCTTTAAGACTGGGCATATGACTGCTCAGTGTGGATTGTGTAAAAAGAAATCCATCGTGTCTTGGTAGAAGGGTGCTTCGGCTCATCACTATTTGGTGGAGAAGAAGCCTGTTTTGCTAAAAAGTTTCTCCCAAGTGGCTGCGCAGGTCCCTCCTCCTTCTATTGTTCAGGATTCGGCTCCTACTGGTCCTCTTGTTAGAGCCTCTCCAGTTGCTTTGTCACCTATGGTGATGGGGGCGGCTGTGCCTTTGGCTTCACCTGGTGTTGCGGGGGTCGTGGCTGCCAGTGATTCTATGTTCGCTTCTCCTGTCGGGTCTACTGGTTTTGTGGCTACCTCTATTGGTAGCCATGATCGCTCTGGCTTGGCTGATGATCCTCTACGTTGGCAGGTTGAGGCGACTAGAGTTGAGGAGGGCTAGATTGCTGTTAAAGGAAATTTTTTTAAGAAGTCCTCTTTGTTTGATATGACTCTTCGTTCCCATTAGAAGGGTGTTAAAAGGAAAATCCTAGTTTTGGATTTCTCTTTAGCTAAGGTTTCCATGAAGGATGTTTCATGCTTTGAATCATCTAGGTTGTGGGTGCCTATTGTAAAACCCTCATTTTGGTCTTGACCCATTCTATTTAGTGGGTTTTCTTGAATATCTTTAGTGACCTTTATGTACAGGGTTTTGGGCCCCCTTCAAAACCTGTATTTACCTTAATAAAAAACATTACTCAACAACATACCAAAATTTTATTTATATTTTCAATATGAAGAATATGAGGAGAAAAACTCTCAGGACTACTGCACAAGAGACAATCACTAATGAAAACAACATGTTGACATAAATGACAATGATACTAACTCAAACAACTCATTTTTTTCAAACCTACAACATAGTATCCCGATGACAAGAATTTGTAGGCTTATGTCTTCCTTAAAAGGTGTAGATCCTACATCCACTAGCATCTTCCATGGGAATTTAGGTGAATCTTCTAATCTTAAACATGAGATACCTAAAATTATTGAGAGTCACTTTTCCCACACTTCACATGATGAGGATGACTCATTAACAAGAGTGTCTCCTAATCAAGTACAAAAAAATGGCCAAGATTTGGGAAGGTTTGAACAACAGTTGGGTCAAGAACATCATAATAGTAATTTGGTCCCCTTGATTGAAGGATTGCAGAGGATGATTGAAAATGATTAACATGGTGTTGATTTGTTGGTTGACTTATCTCATATTGTGTATGTAACATTCCTTTTATGAAACAGTGTGCTAGAACTTTAAATATTTCTAATCCTCCTAATGTTGAAAATCTCATTCCTTTTCCTAATTCATTACCTAATGTATCTACTTATACTTAGCCTATCATGACTACATCCATTCAAAATACTAATCCTACACATGTTAGTTTTGGTGGAATCCCTATTTCTTTACCTACTCCCATGAGCATTCAATGTATTTCACAACCATCACAACCTACTTACCACAATGTTCCACCTACATATTCCAATGGTTTATCCATCTCACATAACAATTTCACAACTCTTATATCATCCAACATATCCAATACTAAAGCTACCATCAACACCCTTTCTCAAAGTGTTTCATTTCTTGAACAATAGCTCAATTCCATTATTCAACCCAAGTTCAACATTACCACTTGTGACATTACTAGCCCATTTTCCCAAGACATCTTTCACACCTTTATCCCTCAATATATGGAAATACCTAATTTTGACACATACAATAGAAAATGTGATCCATTGACTTCTCTAATGATCATAGGCACATAACTAAGTTGCTTGTTGGAACAATTAGAGATAAGACCTTATAATGGTATTGTTCATTGCCTCCTTATTCAATTGTTTCTTTTAAAAAACTCGCTAATTCTCTCATTCAACAATTTCAAAATAACATTGGTCATAAAATTTCTTTGATTGATTTGATTAATTGCAAACAAGGTATTAAAGAAAAAGTGACTAATTTCATTGGTAGATTAAAAAATTTGGATGCTTAAATTTCTAATCTTGTGCTTGATATTTATGTTTAATGTATTTTCATTTCTAATTTGAAAAAATACATTGGAGATAAGTTATTAGTTTCTAAGTTTACTTCTTTTTCCCAACTATGTCCAGTGCTTCATAATTATTAGCTTCAAGTGAGTAAGTTTGAGAGCTCCACTCCAATGGTTCTAGTTGATAAGAGTGATGCCGCCTGACAACCCTTTCCAAAATTATAAAACTCCAATGGCTTCATCAAGATCGACTCATCAAACAATGTTGGTGTGCAAGTGGTAGGCACAACTAAAGGTGTGTCTCCTTTGTCATTTGTTTTACACCATATGTCTCTTTTTGAATCTTTATATAATATGATGTTGAATTTGATTAATGCTTTTTTTTAACACTTCCTTCCATAAAACTAATTGATCTATCCAAGCCAATGCTTAAATCCTTTGAGCCCAAAGCTTTTTATCCATATCATTGTCAACCTAGCCATGATATTGAGAAGTGCTTCCATTTTAAGACTATCATTCAAGACCTTATTGATTCCAATGTTATAACTGTTTATGGTGTTATTGATCAAGGAAATAAATCCATTGCCCCTCCCAATTTGAACTTGCAAATCTATACCTATCCTTTGTCATCTCATTCTACCAACATAATTGAGAGTAAACATTCTATGCATTTTTCCAATAAAATTATTGAGTCTCGCAAAGGATTATTGTTGAGTCTTGCAAACTTTAGGGGCAAAGAAAATACATGCATGAGGCCCACAATGTTGTCAAACTTATTGATCAAGCCTTACCTAAACCTAAAATTGAACTTTGCATTCCATTTGATCCTTAGGAAACTATTAAGGCACCCAATGTCACCTTTATATTTCTATAAAGATTAATAATCTTCCCTCTTTAGGCGTTCTCATCGATCCTACTTGCATGGTGAATGTTATAACTGAAGAACTGAGTTACACAAATATTTTCACCAAGGCTCCTATGAGAAATTAGATGTGATTAATACTTTCAATGGTTTTAATTTTCCTACCCATGGTTCCATTACCTTTCCTGTTGAGGTTGATAAGAAGTAATTAGATGTTACCTTTGTTGTCATCCCAACTTGTAATCAATTCTAAGTGAGCATTGGCCATCCTTGGCTAACTTCCATGCAAGCTATTATCTCCCACATTCACAAGTGTTTAAAATCTTCCTATAATGGATAAATCATAACAATCAATCATAGTCTTTATTAGCCTTTTGAAGACATGGGAACTTTGACATCTTTTGGCCCAACATGCCTCAACTTATTTAACTTCGTGAAGACAATTTTCTCATATGTTACCAAAAACTTAAAATCCAAAATATTTGTGAATTGAGCAAACCTAAAAATGTCTCAACTTCTTTTCATAAGCCCAGACTCCTTCCTACACATCCCACTTCTATTTATGCTTCTATTCCACTACCTATATTTTATAAGCATCCTATGTGCTCTATCTCTCAACCTAGCCGCATTCCTTCTATCCTTCTTTCTAAGGTACAAAAGGAGCCAATGTTGATTGATCCTAAACCATCTCAAATTTCAAGAAAAACCAAACATAGCCATTGTGCTTGTGACCACCGTTGTAGACAACATGCTAGGGTTTATGGGCTTTCTTCCCAAAACACATCCTCCCCCAAAGCACATTCTAATGCCTTGATATCCTTAGACAAAATGATGACTACCCCAAGGGAGGAAGCTAGTTGAAAGAAAGTCAAATTGAATAAACATGGTAATTATTGTTTTTGCATTAAAGATCCTATTATGATTAATTTAGGTGAAGGAAATACTCTTGATGATGAAAATATTAATAATGCAAATCATAATGTTGATACTAATGATTCTGATGACATGTATGAGTTAATTGATGTTAATTATTGCTTATCTACTATATTTTCACAAATGTTATCCTTAATTCTCAGTGATACATAGTGACTCATCATTAGAGCATGGTCCTTGTTTGGAACTAGTGATGGCTCCATCTACCATGCTTGATGTTGTGCCTCTTGCATTTGTTCCACCAATGATGATTGAGAGGGGAGGGTAGCTGATATGCTTGACTAGGTCCTCTTGTAGGGTGGATTATTTTATGCATTTTCTTATTTGTAATGTGCTTTTCCTATGATGTGCTGCTTGATATATGTTATGTTTAGATTTATTTAGAAAATCCTTGTTGCTCTATTGGTGCAAGGTGATAAAGGGATTGACCTGTTGTGACATTTTTCTATTTGTATCTCATTTATTTTATATGATGTATACACATTATGTTGTACATGTGCTATTATTTTAAATGCGCCTATGTGTTGTCTAATTGGGAATGATGCAAAGTGGTAGAAACCATTTTTTCTTTTTGGTCTCTACAATGCCAATCCAAAAATATTTTTTCTTCATTTCTGTTAGGTTCTCGTAGTTTTACTAACTTTTGTTGATGATGTCAATTCATTTGCAATAATTATAGATATACATGAGTTATCATATAATCATACTAACTACAAAGTTAGTAGACCCCTTTGTGCTCTCTTTTAGTCATGTACTTTAGTTCCTTTGGGTTTTCCTCAATTGGAGGCATATCACCATAGAAATGTCTTCTAGATTTATGTACGCTTTGTTAAATCCATTGCTTCCATTAAGGCACTTGCAATGAATTTAACATGGGGGCACACACTTCTCTTTTATTACACAGTTACACAAACAACAATTCAATTCTTTGCTTCGATCTCTTAGCAGATTCCGTAAGGAGAGAATAATTTCTTTGGGAGATCCTTATTTTCTCCTATGCATTATTAAAAGGATTCCTTTTGAGACAATGCTTTCCTTAGGCCTAATCCTCCTACGGAAGATTTAATTTTGGACAATGCTATCCCCTTGTGATGGGATGACTAGCATAATGCAACTTGTTAGACTTTCAACTCCATTTTTTGTATATATATCTCTCTCTACATGATGCATAGTAAGTCAAACCTTACTAAGATAGTGGTCATGTCTTTTGCCTCTCTTTTTCAAGTGTTTCTTCTTTTTATCTTGGTTTTGGATTTGATAAGGACCAAGTCACTTGGGGGCTAGGTGTCTTCTTGTCTCCTTAACCATGATAATTTTTTTCCAATGTTTTGATCTAGTTTACTGTGAACATAAGGTAACCTCATACTCCCACTAAAGTGGGGGATAAATTTATCATCCTAAATTGTACTCACCTACAATTGGATTCCTAGTTAGGTCTGATTTTAGTGTCCTGAAGATTCTATGCTTTTTATTCTTATCCATCCTCAATTCTTCTTTTCTTTCTATCTTCGTCTTCGTGATTGGGACCCCCTAACCAAATTTCAAAGTCTTTTGGGGAATAGGTCAACCCAATCATCTTATTCCCTGAGGGTTTCTTAAAAATTTTATTTGAGAGTTAGTATCAATGGTTAAGTGGTAATTTAAAATTCTCATAATTTTTTTTTGAGTTTTGAGCTCCAAAATGTTTTTGAGGGGTATATAAACAACCTACCTCTCCTCATTTTGGTAACAAGATTCAATATTTTAAATAGCATCCTAATCTTAAGATCAAAGTTCATGCATTCAAGCATTCTAAGGTAGATATCAAGCATCCAAGTCATTATTTGAAGGCAATATTCTCCACAGTAGTGAAGTTTCTCTCCCTCATTGAGGGACAAGAAGAGGAGTCCTCAATCACAGAAGGATACACTTCTTTCAACCTACACAAATATCAATGTAAATCAATACCTTTCTAAGGTGCATGTTGTCAAGCATAACAACATTGGAGATTTGAGGATTATTTACAGATCTATGCATTTGTGAAAGTCATCCTTGATACTTGTCAACAATTCAAGATAATACAATCACATTCAAAGCATCTTCAAAGAGATTACGACTCCGAGTCCATTTGTGAAGGTATAAACATTTCATTTTTAGATCTAGCCTCTATTTTTTACCAGTAGGCTTTCCATGAATGCATATTTTATTTTAATTTAAAGGTTGCTTCCTCAAATAGGGTTTGACCAATGCAAACCCCTCTCTACCAAATATTTTCTCTTTTTTTATGTGTAGGAACATGTGGGCCAGTTTCGAGATTGGATCTAGGAAGGACATGACCCTAATTATTGTCTGTAACTGAAAAATAGTTGAAGTGTAAGGAATAGGCCAACCTAGTCAACCTAGTCAACCTAGTCCCTCTAGATCACCTTTAAATTGAGTTTACAAGTTAGTTTCTATTTCTAGATTTTGTTTCTGGTAACATAATTGATTTTTCTATTTTTTGTCAGCATTGTTCCTTATTTGAACTTCTATTTGAATTTCCCCCATCAATTCTATATTTACATTCACTCCTCAATCACATAATAGTGAAGGAATTCATTGTATCCCTTTGACGCTTGATTCCTTTTTCAAGCCTAATTGGACCTTAATCCTTTCAATGCAACATAAAGGAAATAAATGGGCCTAGTTTACTAAGTTTTTCCATAGGAGCGATATGAACTTTCCCTTACACTTCCATTATTTCTTTATTTTATACCATTATTTCTTTTATGTTACACTTCGAAGATGTGTTGGGATATATTTGGGACCTCTCTCTCTCTCTCTCAAATACAGTTAAATCATGAACAACATCAAAGTCATCTCAATCATCATGATCAGTTGTGCCAGTACTAAATGTGTCATGGATCAATGTATTTGTACCATCATCTTCAAGTGTGTTTTTTGGCACATGATCATGTTTTTCCATAGGATCATTAACTTCATCTTTGATATTCAGACCTCCATGTTCCTCCACTTGGAAAACCACATTCTCTGGGCCATGATAGTCCATATCATGTGCCCTAGGGCACCCCACCTATATAATAATGATGAGCACAAAAAAACCATGATCATTATCTCATGATCAAGTAATATTCTATATATATAGACTGATAAATGATATAAACATTTACAAATACATTCAATATAAACACATATAATGAACAACTCACCAACGGACAATAATCATGGGGTTAAGTGCACCGAGATGGTGTGCCAAAAAGGGGGCATGTCACCACTTTTTTATGAAATAAGGTAAACCTAAATTTCAAAGAGAAATTTGAGGGTCATGCAGTCAAAAACTGTAAGATGTGTAAAGATTAAGAATTGTAGTACTTTGAATCTAGTTTCTAAACTACTATTTTTTAAAAATAATGGATAATATTAAGAGGGTCAAACCTGTCGCATACAAAAAATTGTTCCTAATTTTTTCAGGAAAATATAACATAGTTGTTTCTGTGCACTTCACAAAAGATATAGTTAGATTTAGTATTTTGACAAAACCTGGTAAGATGATAGGTAAGGGTAAGATCTAGAAGTTGTGTATTTTTTTGTAATTTTTTATTGAGTACTTTTTTAATGATTTTGTGAAGTGAGCAGATCCTGAAAATCTAGTACGTGTTCGTACATTGGGTATAACTTGCATCAAAATAATAAAAAATGTAAATTTTTTTAAAAGTGTATATAATCAAGTCTAGAACAATAATATGAAAATTTTCTTGAATTTGGTCAACTAGATCAAGATATATTAAAAAAATGGTAGACATATGTCTGTGAGGACTGTCACTACATTGGTAAAGAAAATTAAAGTTTACTATGATAATATTCTCCAAAAATAGAAATTTATATGTTAGAAAGATGAGAAGATGTGTGAGATTATGGTGGTAATTTTAGACATACCCACTTGATCATTTGTAAGCTTAATGATGATGAAGTTGAGAAATCATCCTGGAAGATTAAAAAATATGTAAAGGGAGAAAATGGAGAGGAAATGAGCTTGTGAACCCTAGAGTCAGTTTCCAAGCCTCTTACCAAGATATAATGTGTATGAGTTCCTGTGTCAAATAACACGCATGGGTTATGCAAAAAAAAAAGTACAACTCCAAGCTCTACATAACCTGTGCGGGTTATGTAGAACTAAAAGCATCATTTTTAGTTCTCAGGAACTTGCACGAGTTATGAAAATATAAAAATGTAAGCTTATAAAAGTAACATACACAACACATATGTATATAGTAACATATATAATATGTGTATATGTATGTATATATGCATATCTATAGATATATATACCTCTCTCTCTCTCTCTCAGTGGACCAGATTGTGTATATGGGTTTGGATGACCTATTTTATGTATTAACGATTTATTTGGTTGTAATGAACTTCATTAGAGCTTTAGATGATCTATCTCTTATTTAAGGATTAGATTCAAAGTTAGGGAAGTGTGTGAAGTGTTGGTGTCTTTCAAGACGACTTATGCTCTTAAGCTGCCAATATACCTTCAGATAGATTTTAGGAGTGGTTAATTCCAAAATGTATAGGGATCTTAAGGTAATTGGACCAACTATAGGGATAGGACTGCCCTCTGCACTTCTGGTTCTGCAAAACCAAGGTGGGTATACCTAATCTAGTGAAAGCTATACTCTTATACAACACCAAGATTGGATTTATGTAACAGATGATAGCAAGAAAGTTCTAAATGCCAACCAAACACTCATTGAATCTCCATTGCCATGGACAAACAAACAACTTCCTCAACCAAAGTTTAAAAAGCTTAAAATGGTTCTTGATTCAATTTGTTGATTGCAACAACCCTGATTAATGTGTGTTAACAAGAGATCTACTCATTTAGGCCAGTGCCTTATCCATTGGGCAAGATTTCCTAGACACAAAAGATGCAAAGACTAGACAATATCCAAGATTCATAGCCATAAACACACCTACCACAATTCTTACTACCTACAAAGAATCCTTATGCAGAAAATGACGAATTCATATCCCATCCAAAGCAATATTTAATCTAATCCTAGATCAGAACTCATGAATGAAGATACATACATAAACCAATATGCAATGAACTAGAAAGTTCAAAATTCATTAATCTTGACACAGAGGAGAGAAAAGAACCATATATTGTATTAAGTATGATGAATCCTTTCTGTGCATACAGTTGATCTTGAAAAGAAAGCTTGCAAATAACAACTTAGACCTGCAAATTTTTATCTTCCATTAACAAACACCGATGCCAAAACTATTACAATCATGACTGGGAATAGGGTTCACTAGTATGCTAGTCAAAACATCTAACTCCCAATAACTCTGAATGATCATGAAAAATCCTTTTATCTCAAGGATTGCAACAAGCATCTGATCATTCAAGACAAAATTCAAAATTACCTAACCACATTCAAACAATGAATGCATACAAGACATGCCCTCAGCACAAGGCCAATAAAATCACACTAATCATCAATCTGAGCAGCCAATCTGGCCATGTAGCAGCCTCGAGGACAAAAAAATTTATCATAAACCCCTGCTAATTCTAACTGCATCAGAAGTGGTGTGACCTAGCTATCTATGTCTTCTTGACAAAAGTTCCCCAGGACACAAAATCAGCTTGAAACGATGACCACGATCTTCCTCATAAATTTTCACCTGGAATTGTCTGGAAATCAATCAAAACAGACTGGTCTTTATGGATTTTTGGCTCACTATCTCAAAACCCTACAAAAACCCTCGACTTAATTCAAATTTGGCAGCAACGGCTAATTTATCATGCTTTTAAAACACAACCATTGATCTTTCTCTTTCCTGGCTCATCAGACGACCATCTATTTCTGGGAATAGTCACAAAACCCTTTAAAAAGTCTGGTCTCACTACATACGTCGACAACCAATCAGGACTTGACACATCACTATATCTGGCAACCGGAAATATCAAATTCTTAGAAATCACTTAACTTTATATCACTTGGAGATTACGCGACTGCATAGCATGTTTCTGAATCACTAAAAGAGAATACTAACTCAAGTTGAATCAGGCGATCTAGTGACTGAAGGTATTCACGTAATCTCGGAAACATTTTATTAACTAGGGTTCCAATTGGAGATTGGGCAACAAAGGCAATTGCTGGGTCGCCAGATAAAACCTTAACTCTAAGTTTAGTTAGGAGAATACGCGACCACCGTCGATCTCCATCTAACGGTCCACATTAAGTCTCTTATACCTTTACTTTTTCATCTAAAACATTGGGAGACTTAGCGACTGAAGAGAGAAAATAGACCGCCTGCGGAGTCGCTGAAAGTTTAGAGAAAATCGCCAAAGATCATGAGATTCAGAGACATAACTGCCATGCCCAAACATGACGTTAACCCTTGACTTAACCCAGGCATATCTAGAGATCATGCGACAAAGGACTTCGCCAAATCTCATAACATTTTTCTTAACCCTGGTTTCATCGGGAGAATGAGCGACTAAGACAATCTCAGAGTCACGAGAACATTTCTTAACCTCAGGTCAAAACTAGAGAATAAGCAATTGCCGCTCGATCAAAATAGAATCAACGACTGAGATTCAAATACTGAATGCCTGCACACTTGACTGGGAAATCTAGAGATTAAGCGACTGAAGAGAACTTAAGCCGCTCGCTGAGTTGCTAGATGTTAAGCCGATAACTGCTAGGAACAGGAGATTACGCGACCAAAGCAGCCGCCCATTCGCTGAATAAAAGTCTAACCGCTTGGGGATTAGGAGAACACACGACTACCTCAGTCACTGAATCACTGATTCCTTCATGACTTAGTTGTTTGATCTGGAGACTGACCGACTAAGAGCACCCGCCAAGTTGCTTAGAAAAGGAGAATATTCCTGGGACTTAATGAGACTATGTGACTGAAAGGCTTCAAGATGTCACTAAATAAAAAGGAATATTCTAGAAGTATTAAGAGACTAAGCGACTAATGAGATAAAAGACATGTGCATAAAGGGAACTTTAAGTGGCCTGAAAAAGGCAATGAAGAAATATAACAGGGTTAGGGTTTTTATACTTAGACAAATTTAGGAAACCCTAGGACATGAAAATGACCTATCCTCAAACCTTAAAACATGGAAATTTCACTGGTTTTGCAAGGGTAGGGGTCAAAGTTTTGACACAACCAACAATGGCTCACACTCGGGGACGTGTATCTCTTGCAGATACGATGAGAACTATAGAATCTCCTGGAGAAGTAGACCCTCAAAATATCGACCAAAAACAACTTGATTATATAGACACAAACCCTAAACTACTGCTCATGGAAAAGATACTTCAAGAGAAGTAAAGCTTTAAGAATTGTCCATGAACAGGAAATTCCAAAGTACCACTAGTTAAATCCTTCAAGATATAAGGATCTGTTCCCCATTTTCTTTTAATAAGATAAGGGCCTAACCAGATAGGGTCAAACTTTCCATGCTTACCTTTATCCTCCATCCTTGCATTCCACATCAGGACAAGGTCATCAATTTCAAAGCTTCTCTGGGTAGTTCTTCTATCATACAGATTCTTACACTGTCTTTGCAGTTTTTCATTTCTCTCATGTGCATCCCTCCTTGCCTCATCCAATTTTATCAACTCATCCATTCTTATTCTTATCTCATCATCTAAGTCCTCATCATATGCCTAAACAAATTGATACATTTGCAACAAATTATTCTAAGGCAATCTGGCATTTATCCCATAGACTAAATCAAAGGGAGCACATCCTAGGACCTTTTTTATAGTTACCCTGTCAGCCCACAACGCCAACTATAACTTTGAGTCCCAAGCTTTCTTATTTTTATCTAACACCCTCTTGAGAATCTTGATCAAATTTTTGTTACTTGACTCATCCTGCTCATTTCCCTATGGATGATAAGGGAAAAAAATTGAAATGTGTATCCTATACTGCTGACAAAAGTCATTGAATTCTTGTGATCTAAAACACATTGCATTATCAACCACAATAACTTCTAGACAACTAAACCTAGTAAGAATACTTTGCATTATGAAATTTGTCACAACCTTACTACTAGCTCTTCTAGTTGGGATAGCTTCAACTCACTTGGTAAAATAGTCTGTTGCTACCAGTATATAAGAATGTCCACCACTGGATTTGTGTGGAATCTCTCCAATAAAATCTATACCCCACTTTTGAAAAGGAGCCTGAACTGTGACATGTCTGAGTGGTAGATTCCCATTAAATGTCAATTTTCTAGAAAATCTTTGACATGCATCACATTTTCTTACAAACTGATGTGCATCCTTAAAAAATGTAGGCCACCAAAATCCAGATCAGGGGATCTTATGGGTTGTGGTTTTTTCCATGTAATGCCCTCCACAAACACCATGGTGCATCTCTTTCAACAAGGTTCTGGATCTCTCCTGATCTAAGCATTTGAGAAACACTCCCTCATTAGTTCTCCACCACAACTTACCATCTACAATAGCATATCTAGCAACCTGCAACTTAATGATTCTCCTTTTATTTTCATCCATATCAGGGGGAAGGGTCAACTTTTGCAAGTAACCAATAACATCCTTGTACCAATCACAACAATCCATATCACAAATATATGGCCTTTGTTCTTCTTCTAACATATTTATATGATTGGCAACTAAATTACTTTGGGCCATAAATTTTGCAAGACCTAGGCCTCTTGCCAATTTTGTAATTTGGATGTCAATGTTAAATTCTTGGATCCTGTCGATCCATCTACATCTTCTCCCCGAAGCTTCTTGTTGCACCAATATGTCCTTAACTGCAACACTAGGAACATAAGCAACCACCTTAGCTCCCACAAGGTAACATCTAAAAGCCTTGACAACTTTGACCAGGGCATATGCCTGTTTCTTAGTAATATCACATTTCAGTTCCGCTGCTTGTAAGGACTTGCTAAAAAATGATACAAGTTGCTCATATCCATCTGAATTCTTTTGCAATAAGACTATTGTTATTGTATGACAAGAGGCAAAAGAAAATATCTGCATAGGCTTACCATAATCAGGTGTCCTTAGAACAAGAGCATCTTTGATGGCCTATTTGATGTTTTTGAAAGACTTATCTACCTCTTCAATCCAATCAACCTTTGCTCCTTTTTTCAACATTTTAGAGATGGGGATACCGATTTCTGCAAAATTTGTAACAAATCTTCTTAAAAAGTTCACCTTCCCAAAAAAGGATTGGATACCCTTAACATTCTTAGGTGAGGAAAGTCTATCTATAGCCATAACCCTGTCAGGGTCAATTCTCACTCCATCTTTAGAAACAATATGTCCCAAGAGTTTACCTTCCACAACACTGAAAGCACACTTTTTTGGATTCAAAGAAACCCCATACTCCAGAGATCTAATATAAATCTTCTCAAGATGCTCACAATGTTGACCTTACTTAGCTAAATATGTTGTGAGATCATCTTGATATACAACCAAAAATTTGTTGATAAAGTCTGCAAAGGCCACATCCATGTCTCTCTGGAAAGTAGCACCAACATTTTCCATACCAAAAGGCATCCTAACTGCTCTGATTGCTTGACCATGACCTGATTATATCCAAAGAAGCCATCCATCATGGACATCAACTCTGATCCAGTGACTCTCTACAACATATTCTCCATATTTGGCAAGCCATAGTTATCCTTTAAAGAATTTATATTCAAGTTCCTGAAGTCAACACAAAGCCTAATGTCACCATTCTTCTTTCTCACAGGAACTAAATTTGACACCCAAGTAGAGTGTCTGATAGGCTTGATTATCCCAACATCTATCATCCTTTTGAGTTCATCTTGCATTTTTGGTGCCAAGGTGGGATTCACAGGTCTTAACTTCTGTCTAAATGGTTTGGTGCCTTCCTTCAATGGAATCTCATATTGGAAGAGATCTTCTCTGTAAGCTTTCAAATCATCATAAGACCATGCAAAAACATGTCTAAATTTTCTGAGAAGATCAATTAGTGTCCTTTTGACCCTTGGAGACAATCTCCTGCCAATATAAACATTTTTTGGTACTAGACTTGTTCCTAAATTTATTTCCTCTAAATCATTTTACTTGTCAATGATTCTGGTAGAGAAAACCCTATCTTTATTATCAAATTCCCTCTCAAGAGCAACCAATCCTCTAGGAACCCTATTTGACTTCAATTGCAAAACCTGTCTTCCAAAAATAGTCTCTTTTCCATTATTTGTGTCAACATAAGTGCTGAAATCCATCTCGTTATCACCAAAATGGGACTCACATTGCAAGTATATTTGACAAGTCTTCAGAATGCGTATACTTAAATGTATGTTTTGTTGCAATGGATATTTATTGATGACATGAAAAGTGATTATTTACATGTTTATTGCTGATTTTTAAAAGATTTTTTGATTTTTAGGATTTTGCAATATTTGATTTTTTGTGCTTTTTGGAGGACTTTTTGGAATTTCTAAGATTTTTTCTGGCCATTTTATGATTTTTAATGATTTTTTAGGACATTTTATGATTTTTTAGGGGTTTTTGTTAAGATTATATGTAATTTTTCCTAGGTCATTGTGCAATTTTTATAAATTTTTCTCATCTTTGTATTTGATTTTTATGGATTTATCCAGGATCATATTTGATTTTTAAGGATTTTTTCATAATTTTATACAATTTTTTTGAATTTTTTCAAGTCTTTTTATTTTAAATGAGTAAGAATTTCCCGTGTCTAACAAGGTAGGGACATTATGGATTGATGGATGGATTGGTAGATGGATGAATGAGAAGGTTCACTTAGTATGCCTTTGAAGTTGTTCGGGCTACCAAGTACTATCCACAAAAAGAGATAACATGTTTTGCCAAGCTTAGGGATTAAAAATGAAAAGAAAGGGTAATGAAATAGTGAACTGGATGACAAGTGATGCATAGGAATGGACATGTCAAGAGGTTTTTGAAATATGTTTTTGTATTTTACGTCCTTATTTTATATCAAGACCAAGAAAGATATTTGGATAGGAGAATGATGAGATATGGATAGGAAAAGAAAGATAAAGAATGAACAAAGGGGATAGAGACTAAAGGCTGCAATAAGATAAGCAATACGGACCAAAGGGATGTGATAGGATATGCGATATGGAACAAATGGATGGGAACAATATAAAGAAGATATGACATGTGATGCTTTTAGGAAGATTCGTAACCTTGTCAAGATCAAAGATGAGAAAAATGGAATATAGAAGTCGATAGGATAAGGGATATAACGGGCATAGGATAATGAAGGAAATGAAAGGGATGATGGAGGATAATGGGTAAGAAAACATGAATGAAATCTGCCCCCAACTATGGACTACATGAAGTTCATGAATTACACATGACGCATGTTTGCCATGGTTTCATCACGATACTTTCTTGAAGTGCTTGTTTGCCAGGTTTTCATCGAGTCAACAAATTTTTCACTTTTTCTCTCTTTTTTTCTTCAATTTTTTGCTATTTAATTTTTTTTCTTTTCCCTTTTTTACATTTTTTTTTCTATTTTTATTTTATTTTTCATTTTTTTTGCTTTTTTGACATTTCTTAGAAGATAATGGATGCATAACATGACATGGATGAAGGAATCAAGTGCCTTTATTCTCTAGAAGGTTCTTTTGAAATAGATGCAATAATGGACCATGACTATGATAGTATGCTGAAAGACATTCGTAGGGTAATGACAAAGGGATATGATAATGATTAGGAAAAGGATTGGGTAGGCTAAATGAAAGGTTGGAAAATACATGTTGGATAATGGAGGGAGTGTAAGAAGGCTTTCTTTTGAATGGGTGGAAAAGGAGGCAAGATCAACATTGACACACACCTTGTGTTGTTCTTTGGTGACTGATCAAGGAATTACTGTACACTTTCCATGTATCCTCGTCGGGGTTCAGGGCTATTTTTCAGCTATTTTTTGGCCGACATGTTGTAATTGATTCTAACCCTAAAGTGGAAAAAATTCTTGTATAAAATTGGCTTAGGGTTAGGGATTTTATTAATTATTTTTTTAGTAGCTTCTTGTGGTGGTATTGAGCTGTAAGGGATTGCAGATTGTAATCAAGTTGTAATCACTGTATAATAAGAATATTGGACTCGTTGTTGGTGAACGTAGCTCAGGAATTGGGTGAACCACATTAAATCTTTGTGTTTTGTGTTCTCTTATGTGTGGTTTATTATTTTCTGATATTGGTTATATTTGCATGTAACTATTATTTCTGTCTTGTTAATCCTAACAAGTGGTATCAGAGCGAGGTTGTTTTTTAGTTATCCTCTATGGGAAGGCCTCAGGGTTTAGTGGGAGAAATGCCAGACGAGGGTAAGTTAAAGGTTGAGAAGTTTAATGGACAAAAATTTCAATTATGGAAAATGCAAATGAAGGACTATCTCTATCAAAAGGATCTATAGCAGCCATTGGAAGGAAAATCAAAGAAATTGACAACAATGACTGATGAGGATTGGGATATTTTAGATTGGAAGGCACTTGGTAGTATTCGTTTATGCTTGACACAATCAATGACATTCAATATTACACAAGCAAAGATGACTGAAGATTTGATGGAAACCCTAGCAAAGTTATATGAAAAGCCTTCCGCTTCAAATATGGTAGTTCTTATGAAGCGTTTATTTAATATGAAAATGGTAGAAGGTGGGTCAATTGCTGATCATTTAAATGAGGTTAATACAATTACCAGTCAATTATCTTTAGTTAATGTTATTTTTTATGAAGAAATCAGGGCTCTTTTGATTATATGTTCTTTGCCTGAAATTTGGAATGGCTTGGTAATGGCTATTAGTAACTCTATTTTCTAGTTCAAATACCCAAAAATTTGATGATGTTGGTGTTATTCTGAGTGAGGAAATTCATAGGAAAACCTCAGGTTGATCCACATCAGGTAGTGTCTTGAACACACAAAGTGGAAGCAAAATGAATGAGAGGAAACAATTTTGGAAATCGTGGGAAATCAAGAGGAAAATCAAAGGGCAATAGGTATCAATCAAGAGGACCAAATGATTTTTGGTACTATAGAAAACCAAGTCATAAGAAGAAAGATTGCTGGTCTCAGAAGAATAAAGAATGAGACAAACAAAAAGGTAACAAGGAGGCAAATGAGGTAAGTAATAAATCCAAAAAGGATGCTTTGCTTATTTTTTTAGAAAGTGTTGATGATTCATGGGTTTTAGATTCATGGGCTTCATTTCATACTACACCCCATGGAGGTTATTTTCTTGATTATGTCCTAGGGGATTATGGACTTGTTTATTTGGGAGATAATGAACCCTGTCAGATTGTTGGAAATGGGAAAATTAAGATTAATTGGCAAAATGAGAATCATTGGCTACTACAAGGGGTAAGACATGTTCGAAGGCTGAGTAGGAATTTAATTTAGCAGAGCAAGTGGGTGATGAGGGTTACACAGTTACTTTTAATGATATAAATTGGAAGGTTTCAAAAGGTTCCTTAGTAGTAGAAAAAGATGTGAAGTAAGCACCTTATATCTTTGTACATGTCATACTCTTACTTCTACTTTAATTGTTTCAGAGAAAAATGAATGTTCATGAACAATTGCTGTAGTTGAGCAAGAAGAACATCAAACAGTTGCTGTAGATTTTGACACAACACTATGACACAATAGACTTGGGCACACGAGTGAAAAAGATATGAAATTATTTCATTCAAAGAAAGTTTTACCAGGTCTGAAATGTGTCAATGTGGATTTCTGTGAAAGTTGTGTGTATGGAAAATAAAAGAGAGTTAGTTTTGTGAAAAGTGGGAAGGAAAAGAAAAATGAAAAATTAGAGCTTGTGCATACAAATGTATGGGGACCATCTCAGACATCTTCCCTTGGTGGCTCTTTGTATTATGTTGCATTTATAGATGATGCAACAAGAAAAATATGATTTATTTCCTTAGATAGAAATTTGATGTATTTCAAACTTTTAAGAAATGGAAATGCTTGGTTGAGAATGAGATTGGTAAAAATCTAAAATACCTTTGATTGGATAATGGTGGTGAGTATTGCAACACCAAATTTGTAGATTATTGTTCCTCTAATGGTATTCACAAGCAAAAAAACTGTACCAAAGACTCCACAAGAAAATGGAGTGGTTGAACCCATGAACATGACAATAATGGAGTGTGCAAGGAGTATGAGGTTGCATACTGGGATGCCCTTAAACATGTGGGTGAAGGTTGTTAATACAATTGTATATTTTATCAATAGAGGTCCCTCTACTCCTTTAGGTTGTGGTATTCCAGAGGAAGCAATGATATGTAAGAAGGTGGGTTATTCTTTTCTCATAACCTTTGGTTGTGAAGCATTTGCACATATAGATTCTGAAAATAGAACCAAGATGGAAGCTAAGTCAAAGAAATATGTATTTGTTAGATATGACATTGATGAATTTAGTTATAGGCTTTGAGATTTTGAAAATCATAAAATTGTAAGAAACATGGATGTCATATTCAATGAGAAAGTGTTGTACAAAGATTTATTGCAACATGAGAAGAAATAAAATGATTATGTAGTACTAGATGATACTAAAAAAGATGATGTTCTAGTAGTTCTTTATGCTCCGCAACAACAACAACAACAAATACCAAAAACCCTAGTGAATGTTAGACGGTTAACAAGGTTAAGCAGACCTCCAGAAAGATTTTCTCACTATCTATATTCTATTTTATTAATAGATGCTGGTGAACCAGAATGTTATGATGAAGATCTGTAGGTGGATACAAAGCTTCAGTGGGAGTCTGCAATGATAGAGGAAATGAACTCCTTGCTGAAAAATAAAACCTAAGATTTATGTAAGTTACCTGCAGGTAAAAGGGCTTTACAAAATAAATGGGTTAGTTGTAAAAAGATTTGCACAGAAAAAAGGGCATTGATTTTGATGAGATATTTTCTCCAGTTGTTAAAATGACTTCTATTCATACTGTTTTAAGTATTGTGGCTACTGAAGATTTGCATTTAGAGAAACTTGATGTTAAAACAACTTTTCTTCATGGTGATTTGGATGAAAAAATATATATGGAACAACCACATGGATTTGAAGTCAAAGGTAAGGAGCACTTAGTGTGCAGATTGAAGAAAAGTTTATATGACTTGAAGAAAGCACCTTGACAATGGTATCTTAAATTTGACAATTTTATGCATGAGCATGGATATACTAGGTGTCATTCAGACCATTCTTTTTATTTTAAGAGGTTGGATGATGATAACTACATTATTTTATGTTTATATGTTGACGATATGCTTGTAGCTGGGTCTAACATGGATCGCATTAAGGGATTGAAATAACAATTAGCACACTCATTTTCTATGAAGGATTTGGGGCTAAAAAAATAAATCTTTGGTATGAAAATATGCAGAGATAGGAAGCACATAAAATTGACTCTATCTCAGGCTTCTTCTATGGAGAATGACAAAGCTGTCAGCAGACCTTTGCCTGGTCATTTCAAATTGACTAAGGAGATGTGTCCAAAGACACTAGAAAAGGAGACTAAAATGTCCAAGGTACCTTATTCTTTAGCTGTAGGAAGTTTAATGTATGTTATGGTATGTACTCGACCAGATATTGCACATGCAGTGGGAGTTGTTAGCAGGTATATGAGTCATCTTGGGATTGACCATTGGAATGCAATCAAATGGATTCTCAGATATTTGAGAGGAACATCTAGTAAATGTTTACATTTTGGGGGCTCTACTATTGATTTACAAGGCTATGTTGACTCAAATTTTGCAGACGATCTTGATACCAAACATAGTACTATAGGACATGTATTTACTGCTGGTGGGACAACAATGCATTGGATTTCTCGGTTAGAAAAGGTGAATACTTTTTCCACTACTGAGGCAGAGTATGTTGCTACTACATAGGCACCTAAGGAGATGATACAACTTCAATTCTTCATGGAAGAATTGGGACACCCATAGATGGACAATTATTTGTTTACAAATAGCCGAAGTTCCATTAATCTTGCCAAGAATTCTTCTCTCCATTCTAAGACAAAACACATACAATTGCGGTACCATTTCATTCGGTCAGTTTTGGATGATGGACAGTTAAAGCTAAAAAAGATACATACAGATGATAATCCAACATATATGTTTACAAAGGTACTAGCAAGGGAGAATATGAAGTCCTCTTTAACTTTAGTTGGTCTTCTAGACTGAACAAAATAAAGGAACAACTGAGTCCAGGGTGGTTCGATCTAGTGGGAGCCTCATGTGGTAGCAATATTGCTACATGATTAGTCTCCAAGTGGGAGATTGTTGTTTAGTGTGGAGCCTAATCAATCACCAAGTGGAAGATTGTTGGTCTTTAGAGACTGATCAAGGAAGTGTTGTACACTTTCCATGTATCCTCGTCGACATGTTGTAACTGATTCTAAGCCTAAAGCGACAAAAAAAAAGCTTGTATAAAAATGGCTTAGGGGTAGAGATTTCATAATGTATGTTTTCAGTAGCTTCTTGCGACGGTATTGAGCTATAAGGGATTGTAGATTGTAATCAGGTTGTAATCAATGGATAATAAGAATATTGGATTCGTTGTTGGTGGATGTAGCCTAGGGATTGGGTTAACCACGTTAAATCTGTGTCTTTTGTCCTATTTTGTGTGGTTTATTATTTTTCTAATATTGGTTATATTTGCATGTAACTGTTATTTCTATCTTGTTAATCCTAACACTCATCTTCCGCCTCATCATCTCCTTTGTCCTCTCCCGATGCCACCTCGTTCTCATCTCCCTTGCTGCTATCCTTAGTATTTGATGCTACCTCTCGAACCCTTGACACTAGAGCCTCTAGGTCTGTCAATGGAATATGTCTATGCCATGCAAACCACCTGTTATAATCTTGTGTAGTCCCTACGTTCCTCACATCTACACCTACTCCCCTTTTTCATGGCTATAACTGATTAAACTCCTCATAGGGAATTTGTGATTTGAAAGGTGCACCCCATGCTCTAGTCTATTCTCATGAACATGCACATAGTGCCATCCTTGATGACACTCCCCATCTCTCCCCAAATTGTCTACATGCTCTCTCAAACAACTTTACCTCAATGGTGACATGTCCTATAATCGTCCAATCAAATACCTCTGATGTCTATAGTATGGAAAATGCTCATCATCATCCTCCTATCTAGGGAAATCTATGTATGGCCACCAAATGAAGTCCCTCAATGTATCTATCGCGTGCTTGAAGTGAAATATGTATCCCATTAGCCCATGTGACAAGGTTTCTTTATAGAAATATACATATGGAATATCTTGAATGACTACTATCTCTGCCATCAAATGAAATTTTGCTATATGCTCGTAGGCCCATATATGCAATAATGTCATGCCGCTACTCATAAAAAATGCTCCTTTGTATACTATCTAGTCCAGATGCTAATAGGTCATGGCTACCATGTTGGCATTAAGGGATGGTAACTGGTAAACTTGTTACCAATACATGGCTATTAAGTATTGTCATTGATTGGCAAAAGAGGAAAGATGTGTTTGACATCTCAATCTAAGGTCTAAGGATCTAAGGACACTATTGTTGGATCTATGAATCGAAATGATTATCAGTTAGCTGACAACATTCTGTGTGTAGTGAGACTAGTTTGACAACCGGTGACACCATGCAATGAACAAGAGATCATTTCTGGTCATCAGATGCTACCGGTCACCGAGGGAAAACAAACCGGTAACTAGTAACAAAGACCGAGGAAATGATGCAACTGGTATAGATAAAGGAAGGAAAGGTGACATGTCAAAGCTCTTACCTGTTCAAAACATAAGGATCTTAATCGATCAAGTGAAGACTTCATTATGATAAAATGAACCGGGGAAGTCATAGTCAACTATCGGTTAACCAACTCTTTGACTGAGATTTACTACACTAAATCCAAAAGACTTTGAGTTAACACGATGATTGATAGGAGGCACGTTTGAAGGTTTTAAAGCCGGAGTTTGTGGCTTTAAAACATGGAGTTATCTCTTGTGAAGGAAAGCTGTTTGACACACATCTATTGTTTTATTTCACAAAGAAGATAAAGCAAGAGCATGCATCAGATGTTGCCTCAGTGAACTAATAATCCATTGGGTGATGAATCCAAAGGAGATCTATAAACATGTTGTGCATGAGAAAAGTAATTAGGGTAAGGACTCTATATATTCTTCTGCCTATCAAGAGTATAGTTTGCCCTCATTCTGCCAAAGTAAAGAGTGAACTTGTACGCTGAAGAAGCTAAGGTGAATAGAAAGGAGAAGAGAGACGAGTGTGCAGAGAAACAAAATAAAAAAGTAGAACATACCAAAAGCGACCAGTGATGTTTCTCAGCTGAGTATAACAAAGATCTTATCAGGCTATGAAAAGCTATTTGTAAAAGGTCAATCCTTCTATTATTTTCTAATAATTACAATAGCTCAATCCCAGTATTTTGGGTGGACATTAATAGGTCCCTTGTACTAAATCCCTTAACTGGGTGACATCTTTTCAAGTGTTCTAAGTCCTCTAACTAGGTAGACACTAACTGACCTTATTGTATCAAATCCCTTAATCAGGTCGCATCTAACAGTGCATTGTAATCCTTTAACAGGGAAGGTTCCTAACAGGGTGCACTTTGGAAGAGTGCAGAATTTGTGAGGTTTCCTCACACTGTTGTTTTCACCTGATTTGGGTTTCCATGTGATAAATCTTTTGTTACTTTGTAGTTGATTCCTTGATGCTATTCTTATGCTTGAATCTATTTTGCTTACAGTTATAAGTATACTCCATCATATTTATTTTATAGGTTTTTATAGGTGCTGATTCATCCTTCCCCTCTCAGCACCGGTTGGGACTATCAATTGGTATCAGAGCTTCGTTTCTTTTTTTTATTGGTTAACCACAAAGAGAAAAAGTCAAGATGATGAGAAAGGAAGGACCTAAGTTTTCAAAGGAAAACTTTACTCTATGGTGCAACAGAATGAAGCTGTACATGAAGACTATTGCCAGTCAAATAATTTCCATTCTATTTTTGCGTGCAATTTTTGCCTTTATAAAAGTTCAAGTTGTATATTGAACCTTGAACTTTGAACTTGAACCCGCTGGTTCAAAGTTCAAAGTTCAAAACACATTTTTCCAAAGAGCGTCATATAAAAGTGTCATCATGGTAAAACCAAGGTTGATTAGTCGCGGTCACGTATTTCTGTGTAATCTGTAATTTGAATCTTGAACTTTGAACCTCCTCTTTCATGGTTCAAAGTTCACATTTCAATATGCACTTTGACAATTTTTATATTAAAAGCCTTCCATGTCGAGTCCTTAGTGTCATAGTTCACAAAATTCAGAGCTGGTTGTAAATGTCCTAGGGGTCCACCACAGTTGTAAAGTGTGTGCAAGGAATAAAGCATAATGAATCTTGTATCTTGATCCCAATATTTATGGTTCAAGGTTTGGATTTCAAGATGTAATAACTACCGAGATAAGAAGGCATGTGCCGAATCCTTGCATATTGATGTTGAAATGATTGACAAGACCCGAGGAGTGATGCCAGATCAGCTCAAGAGATTTCCTTACCGAGATGGAGCGTGTGTAACAAGTTGATAGAAGTTATTGCGGCGGAAATATTTATTGCATGGCAGTTTTCTCGGAGTGAGGGGAATCAAAGCAAAGTGTGTATAATTAGTTTCCCTCCATTTGTCTTTTCATTCTATTTTTCTTATCTTCTGGAGGCATTTGGAAGCAGTGAGGTAATTTATCAAGGTATCGAAGAACGGTGAGTTTTACGGCAAACCCTGGTTCTGTGTTTTCTTTAGCTTCTTTCTTTTGTAAGCAAAGAGTTGGGTTCTTTTCTGCATTCGTCTAGTGTCTATAAGAATTTTGCAATATTATCTCACAATGTCTTCTTCCAAAGTGAAATTTTTAGAGGAGAATAATTTCTCTCCTGGTAGTAGATGCCTACCTAAAATGAGAGATATAGTGCTGGTGGATGATGATATTAGGGAGATTGTGCAAATGTTTAGGAAAACAGAGGGTGAGGCGATAGCCACAAGGATTATAGATAGTGGTATGTTGGATGCAGCCAGTTTTTCAGAGGTATTTCTATGTCTTGAATTAGTAATGGAATGTCGTAACCGGTATAATAGGTCTGAGAGATGTATCAATACTAGAAGTGGAGAGGTGTTAGTAAACATAAGTAGAGAGGTGATAATGGCCGCATTTAAGATTCCATCAACAGAAGTATATGGAGATTGGAGTATTAAAAGGGCCTTGACTGATTTTGACCAAAATAAGAAGGAATATAGAAACAATATAGCTAGGGATTGACTTTTAAACCTTGAAAAAGGAGGATCTCATTTACCCAGACCCCTCAGGAAAGACCATATGTTCAGGGAGGTGAGAGACATAACTGTGATGTTAAACAAAATAAAGGATAACCCCATAGATACTAATTGGGAGGACTAGATGTATATTTTTGTGCAAGTCATTTTAGATGTGGGTAATTCTATTGATTGGGCAGAGATAATCGTAGAATAGCTATATGCGAGCCTATCCCAACCAGCTTTGGTTTCTAACTTTTACATGTCTTCATGTATTTTCTATGTCATTTCTATTTGTAGGATTTGGGATGGATTACCACATGAAGAATGGAATAATAACATGACTATTTATGAGTATCATCCCCTATTACAAAGAAGAAAGAATCCTAAAGGTTTCAAAATTGTAAAAGATACCTTTATGTCTAAGCTCGTCTTTGATTTAAGAGGGAAAACAAATTCCAGGATGTTTGAAGAAGCCATGGAGTTTGTTAAGATTTATGGCAGCTTCTACATACAATTTCCTACTTTTAGTTACTTGAGGGTGGGAGGTTTTCAGTGATGCACCTCTAAAATTACCTAGGTACTGTTTAGACAAATGTATTTTGCTTGAGATAGAGAGATAGTTGCTTATGGTTGAAAAGAAGTACAGGGTTAAAAGAGAAATTGGTGCCTTCTTTCCTTTGGAATTGGGGCATTATCATTTCAGGATAATGCATGATTTTTCTTTCCTGATTAATGAATTGAAAGAGATGAATCTTCAGCCATACTAGTCAATGAGCTATTATGATAGCAAGGGTTTTGTGGAAAACCAAAATAGAGTTGGTGCTATGTTCCTACATCAACTGGAGCTGGAAGACTTTTGGGATGATTGCACAGATGAGGTTGAAGTCATGAAGAGACTACGCTCTAGATTTTCTTTAAGGTAAATTGCTACCTTAAAGCTTCATTTTAACATTAAAACTATAAAAGCTGATGCTAAAGATGTGTTGGAATCTGAATGCATGGGGTCAAATATAGAAGTGGTAACTAGGAAAATTGATTGGAAGGAAAGGGAAGAGGAAGATGTGAAATTCTTAACTGAAGAAGTCTTCAAAAGGATAGAAGAGTGGCTCAAATCTCAACGGAAGAAGAATTAGGAGGCCCCTGTGGTGAAAACTAGGAGTCCAAGAGTCCCTAAAATTGATTCATCCTCTATCCCAACTAATAAAATTGAACCATTGCTTCTTGCAGATGATACAAGTCCTAGAGAAGCCAGTGATATTGAAGACTCAGAATTAGTTCCTAACAGTACAGTGAAATTTACAAAACATAGAAGTAAAAGTCATGAGAAGGTAGACCCAACCTTTTGCATTGTTCTTGATTCAGATACAAAGGAACCCAACATTAAGAAATTTAAGAGATTAAAAGAAACAAAGCTCTAGCCATGGATTCAAGATCAACAAGATTTAGTGGAGATTCAGAACAACACGACTTGACAACACAAAATAACCCAAGAACTAACATTTCTTTATAGAGTGCAAGCCCAAGGACTCTGAACTGGCTGGACCTATCCATGAGCATAAAGAGGAATATTGTTCCTACATCAGTCCATGTTGAAGATTTAGTTAGTAAGTATCTTGGGAAGTCTCCCTGGTGGAAGAAACCTAAGATAGAGTCCATGTTGGATGTAGACCCCAATATAGGTCACTAGGTTGCTGAAATTTTCAAGCCTAATTCTAATAAGGTTAGTGCTAAGGTTACTGAACATGATTTTAATGTGGAGAAAATAGACCTAGGGGTAGCCTCCAGGGCAGCGGACTTGGAGATTTTGAACTCTGCGAACAAAAAGATTAATCACCGGGTGCTAAAGGATGCAGAGGACAAGGCAAAATTGAAACAGGCTTTGTGTGAGATGGCTAAGTATATTCAGTAGTTGCAAAATCTTGTCCCTTAGCCCCTAGAAATGGTCCCTCTGAATCTGGATGTTGAGTCTCTAGATAATCAAAGATTTCTTGACCAGGTTCACAAAGAAAGGTCTCTGTCTAAGCCGTTCTACAGTTGGATGGAAGAGGTTGGCGAAAAGGTTGCTCATTTTGCATAGACTTATGAAGACATAACCAAGAGGTCTTCCTCTTTGATATCTGTTGTTGAAGTTGATATTAAACTTTGGGAAGGGAAGAGAGATGGCCTGGAGATTGAGATAACTAACTTAGATGAGGCTTTTGTCTACGACATAGATAAGTTTTTAATTGAGAAAATAATACATGACACTGACGCCAGTTTACTATTTTTTGCTAAAGTAAATGAAGAATGGCTGTGTGCACTCTTTGATCAGGGTATTGAGGAGTCTAGTCAGATTCTGAAGGCACTAGCCTATGTTGAAGAGGTTCTCAAGAATCATATCGATTGCCTCTACAAGTTGGCCAAGAATGAAACTAAGATTGGAATTGATGTAGCAAGAATGCAGAAATCCTTTGCAGAGAGAGCACAGGAGTTGAAAGATGCTAAAGAAATGGTAGCTTATGATTTCTTAGTCATAGCTAGGGTGCAATCACTAATAATTGTCAGTGATGAATAAATAAAGATGCTAGAAACTAAGCTGGAACAGTTACAAAACTATAAGTGCATCTGGTAGCAGAGGCTTGATTTAGTTTCTTCACCGAACCAAGTGGTGCTTGAGAAATTCACAACGGCCTTCGAGGAGTGGAGTTCCACATGCAAAGCAGTTGATGCTTCCACAAGTGCAAATGCTAAGAAAAGCCAATCGGTCAACTAGTCTCTCATAGAGCAGTTCCAAGTAGTTTTAGGTTTCAGTTTCATTTTCCTTTTAATAGACAATTAGTTATGAAACTGATCGGGCCCTGCGTGGCTATATATTAAATTTTGAGTGACCTTGAAAGGGTCAGTTCACTGGTTTCAGAAACTTAGTTATTTAATATTTTCTGCAAGTACTTTTGTGGTTGATGGTTTTATTAAACTTGAACATATGATATAATATCAGTTGGTTTATAGCAGATGATAGTATTTCTTTTGGATCAATTGGTCTGATTGTTGCATGTTATCTCAATTTCAGCTAGAATCAAATGCATGTTGCTATAATCTATATGTGTTCTATGGTTACTTTCCATTTTTCACCTTTATTTCGGTATCTATTGAATCGGCCATTCTAGGAATATTTTTCTGTTAATCTTAGTCAGTTGGCTTAGATGGTTGTGAATCATTCTTGGAACCATAAATCTTTCTAAAGTCATTTTTATATGGAGAATTGAATAGCCTTTCTTACTTTTAGGTCAAAACTATACGTATATTCTTATTGAATTCATTCTTTTCAAATAAATGGATTGTCAAGATTGATTTTTATTTAAGGTAGCTACTCCTTCAATCACAAAGAGTTTAGTCATGCGTGACTAACTCAACTGTTGTGTTAGTTTTTCCTTCTATTTGGGCAAAAAAAGTTAGAAGATAGTTATAATTTTGATAGGAAGGAAAATCTGTATACTAACAAAGACCACCAGAGATCAATATTGGACTCATGTAATCACTGATTACATTGAACCCAGTGGTACCCTAACTCCTGATGAATTAAAGATCAAGACATAACACGCCGTTGCCATGGATATGATAGCCAACACGCTCCCAGACTACGTTTGTGCTAAGATTAAAAATCTGGACACTGTTCACAAGATGTGGGCCAAGATGTAACTAGTATATGGTGGTGACCTACATGTACAAAGAGCCAAGGTAGAAAGCCTTAGAGGAAAGTATGACGACATGAGGATGAATTAATGAGAAGACTTTGAGAAATATAGCAACAAAATCAAAGAAGTGATTAAATCCATCAAAAGTGCTGGAGGAAAGCTAAATGAAGAGGAGGTGGTAAGAGAATTACTGAAAACGCTCAGACCTCAGTATGCCATCAAGATCTCGGCCATTCAAGAGCTGAGATCAGTGACCATAGATCAAGTCATGCTAGACTCCCTAATTGGTAAGTTGACTGCATTTGAATTGAGCAATTTTGACAATAGCTTACCCATGCAAGAAGTTTCTTTTAAGTCCTCTATGAATGCCTCTTCCATGAAGAAAGGGAGAGAAACTGGTAATAGCTCTACTGATAAGATTGGAAGTCTTGTTGAGAATCTTCTCTCAAAAGAAATGGAGCAAGATGAGTTTGAAACACTCATTGCTAGGAGATTTCCCAAAGGAAAAGGGAAATACAAAGGAAAGCTTCCACTGAAATATTTCTCTTGTAATAAGATAGGACATATTGCTGCAAGATGTCCAGACAATGATAACAAAGACAAGAGAAACCGATTCAAGAACAAAGCAAAGAAGGAGTGCTACCTTGCAGATGGAGTCACAGATAATGAATCTGAAGACTTTGAAGATCCAGAAATTGTCTTTGTTGCAATAATAGAAGAGAGTCTGGGGATAAGTGAAATGCCAGTTATATTAAGATCTCATTAGTAGGATGAATGGATCATTGACAACGAATGCACTCACCACATGATTGGTGATAAG
Organism: Chamaecyparis obtusa; assembly: GCA_027943335.1. NCBI lineage: Eukaryota > Viridiplantae > Streptophyta > Pinopsida > Cupressales > Cupressaceae > Chamaecyparis > Chamaecyparis obtusa. Next base: position 551,131 of record BSBK01002956.1, on the reverse strand, counting down.
AACAAGTTCATCAGCTTAAAGTTCACTGATGGTGGATCGATAACCTTTGGTAAAAATGCCCCCTGTGCTATCAAAGGAAAATATTCCATTGCACTCAGCAATGATGCTATTTGTGAAGATGTGTACTGGGTAGAAGGACTCAAGTACAACTTAATGAGCGTCGCCCAACTAAACAACAAAGGATTCCTGTCGGAATTCGAGCAAGGTTCCTGTGTTGTCAAGAACAAATCTGGAGCTCATGTTGCTACCGGTAGATAGAGCAAAGGGAACCTATTCTACCTAGACTCAATGGAAGGAGCCTGTCTCATAGCATCAGACAAAGGAGAAGAAAGAAAGATCTGCCTTGTATCCAAAGAGGACAATAGTTGGCTATGGCACAAGAGGCTCTGCCACATAAAATTTGATAGCATTTTCAAGGTGAGCAAGAAGAAATCAATAAGAGGACTCCTTGAGATCAAAAAACTTGATAGAGGTATTTGTAAGGATTGTCAGTTAGGAAAACTAACAGGAACAAGTTTCAGCAGTAAATCTTTCTTTGCTAAAAATGTTCTGGATCTTGTGCACACAGATTTGTGTGGACCTATGTGAACAAAGAGCTACTACAAAGACTGGTACTTCATGATTTTTGTAGATGATTTCTCAAGAATGATGTGGACACTCTTTTTAGAGAAAAATCAGAGGCGTTTCACATGTTTAAAAATCTACAAGGCTCGAGTGGAGAAGGAGACCAGTAAAAGCCTAAAGTGTCTGAGATCAGGTAGTTGAGGTGAATACACCTCTCAAGAGTTCACTCACTACTATGACGAACATGGAATAAAAAGGTAGTTATCCGCACCTAAGACACCTTAGCAAAATGGAGTAGTAGAAAGAAGAAATAGGACGCTAATTAACTATGCGAGATTCCTAATGATTCAGAAGGATCTTCCTCATCACTTCTGGAGAGAAGCTATCAACACTTCTTTCTACACACTGAACCGAGTTCAAGTCAAGAAAGGAACTGGTAAGACTCCTTATGAACTATGGTTCAATCATACTCCTAGTGTAGGATATTTTAGAATCTTTGGTAGCAGTTGTTACATTAAGACGGACGTTTTCTCTGGGAAGTTTGAGCCCAAAAGTGATGAAGGTATATTTTTGGGTTATTCTACCAAGACTAAAGCCTATTGGTGTCTAAATAAAAGAATAGGAAAAATAATGGAAAGCATCAATGTAAAGGTTTATTAATATTATGAACCAAGAAAAAAGACCGGTCATAATGAACATGATGGTCTGCAAGGTCACAATGATGGAAATCTTGTTGAGTTCAATGAGATGACAACTGAGGATGAAAGAGAAGAACATGAGAACAGACCTCTAGTGCAGGATGTTGTACCTGAAGCTGACATACCAACTCAAGATGATGAACAAGAAGTTGTTCATGACCATGTTGAAGAAACTACTCAACTGGAAGATCTTGACCGGGAACAAAGACCGGTTCTCCCAAGGTATGTCATATATCACTAAACTGATAATATAATTGGTGACAAACATGCAAATGTCTTGACTAGGAAAAAGACTAGAGAGAATGTCTGTTTGTTTTCCTGTATAGAACCCAAAACCACCAAGGAAGCTTTGGAAGATGAAAATTGGGTCAAGGCCATGGAGGAAGAGATTGAGAAAATAGAGAAGTGCCAAGACCATAGGACAAGAATGTCATTGGAACAAAGTGGGTCTACAGAAATAAGTTAAATGAAGAAGGATAAGTAATTAGAAACAAAGCAAGACTAGTCTACAAAGGATATGCTTAGGAGGCTAGAGTAGATTATGGAGAAAATTTTGCACCTGTGGCTAGATTAGGAGTAAGAATTCTTCTTACTTATGCTGCTCACAAGAAGTTCAAAGTATACCAGATGGATGTAAAGTCTGCATTCCTGAATGGAATACTAGAAGAGGAAGTTTACATTGAACAATCAGAAGGATTCATATCCACACAAAAGAGTGGTATGGTCTATAAATTCAAAAACACTCTTTATGGGCCGACACAAGCTCCAAGGGCATGGTATGAGAGGTTGCACTCATACCTTCAGACAATAGGATTCACAAGAACCAGTGACAACAAGAACATGTATCTCAAGACTAGAAAAGATGGGAGCCTAATTGCTGAAATCTTTGTGAATGACATCATCTTTGGAGGAGATGAGAGAATGAGCAAAGCCTTTTCTCAAGAGATAAAAAAATAAATTGAAATGTCTATGATAGGAGCCATAAAACTCTTCATTGGACTACATGTCCATCAGCTAAAGGAAGGTATCTTTATTTCTCATTCCAAGTATGCAAAATAAATTCTTAAAACTTTTGGACTTGAAGAGTCCAAAATGGTTGGTACACTGATGATAACTAACCTCAAGTTATCAAAGGAAGATGATGCAAAAGAAGTGAATAAAACACTATATCGGTCTATGATAGGAAAATTACAGTATGCAGTACATAGTAGACCAGACATTGCACATGGAGTAGGTATTGTAGCAAGATTATCTGCAAATCCTAAATAGACACATCTAATAGCAATTAAGAGAATTTTTAGATACCTAAAGGGGACTGAGGAGTATGGCTTGTGGTTTCCTCACAAGGGAGGCTTCCAAGTAAAGGTTTACATTGATGCAAATTGGGTTGGTAATATTGATGAAAAAAAGAGCACAAGTGGTGGTGCATTCTTTCTTGGTTAAATGATTGTTTCATGTAAAACAAGAAATAGAACTGCATTTCACAAAAGAATAGATTGCTAATATCTTCACAAAGCCATTACCGAAGAGTACTTTTGAATATCTCAGAGGTAAATTAGGGGTGCTACCCCGACCTAATCATCAGTAAACTTTCTATAGTGTTCATTAGTTCATAATGCTTCAACAAAGGAATTCACCTCATCTTATCTGGACTAGTGAAAAGGACTGCTACTCGAAGGGGGAGCAGATTTCATTAAGGTAGTCTTTTTGACCAACCTTTGGTATTATTGTCAAAAGGGGGAGAGTTTGGCAATAAACTGGTAGATCACCGACAGTGAGTAGAGATATAAGCATAAGGAAGGTGACATATATAAGCATAAGGAAGGTGACATGATTGCCTATTAAAGTTTTTCCATCAATGCCAAAGGGAAAGATTGTTGGCATTAAGGGATGGTAACCAGTAAGCTTGCTACCGGTACATGACAATTAAGTATTGTCATTGATTGGAAAAAGAAGAAAGAGGTGTTTGACATCTCAATCTAAGGTCTAAGGATCTAAGGACACTAGTGTTGGATCTGTGAATCGAAATGGTTATCAGTTAGCTAAAAACATTCTATGTGTAGTGAGACTGGTTTGATAACTAGTGACACTGTGCAATGAACAAGAGATCATTTCTGGTCATCAGATGCTACCGGTCACCGAGAGAAAAGCAATTGGTAACAGGTAACAAAGATCGAGGAAATGATACAACTGGTATAAATAAAGGAAGGAAAGGTGACAGGTCAAAGCTCTTACCTGTTCACAACATAAGGATCTTAATTGATTAAGTGAAGACTTCATTATGATAAGATGAACCGGGGAAGTCATAGTCAACTATCTGTTAACCAACTCTTTGAGCGGGATTTACTGCACTAAATACTAAAGACTTTGAGTTAACAGGATGATCGGTACGAGGCGCGTTTGAAGGTTTTAAAGCTGAAGTTTGTGGCTTTGAAACATGGAGTTATCTCTTGCGAAGGAAAGTTGTTTAACACACATCTATTGTTTTATTTCATAAAACAAATAAAGAAAGAGCATGCATTAGATGTTTCCTCAGTGAACTAATACTCCACTGGGTGATGAATCCAAATGAGATCTGTAAATAGGTCGTGCAGGAGAAAAGTAATTAGGGCAAGGACTCTATATATTCTTATACGTATCAAGAATATAGTTTTCCCTCATTCTATGAAAGTAAAGAGTGAACCTATACGCTGAAGAAGCTAAGGTGAATAGAAAAGAGAAGAGAGAAGAGTGTGCAGAGAAGCACAATAGAAAAGGAGAACATACCAGCAACGACTGATGATGTTTCTCAATTGAGTATAATAGAGATCTTATCAGGCTATGAAAAACCATTTGTAAAAGGTCAATCCTTCTATTATTTTCTAATAATTACAATAGCTAAATCCCAGTATTTTGGGTGGACATTAATAGGTCCCTTGTACTAAATCCCTTAACTGGGTGACATCTTTTCAGGTGTTCTAAGTCCTCTAACCAGACTGGCACTAACCGGCCTTATTGTATCAAAACCCTTAATTGGGTCGCATCTAACAGTGCGTTGTAATCCTTTAACAGGGAAGGCTCCTAACAAGGCGCACTTCAGAAGAATGCAAAATTTGTGAGGTTTCCTCACACCATAGTTTTCACCCGATTTGGGTTTCCATGTCATAAATCTGGTGTTAATTTGTGGTTGATTTCTTGATGCTATTCTTATGCTTGAATTTGTTTTGCTTACAGTTATAAGTATACTCCATCAGATTTATTTTATAAGTTTTTATAGGTGTTGATTCACCCCTCCCCTCTTAGCACCGGTTGGGACTGTCATACCATACATGGAACCCACACAAATACTATCCCTCCAATGATCATCCTCTCCAACACTATGCCCCATCCAACATGGAATCCTTTTCCTCTCCTATTAGGCACTACAAGCCCTGCCCTGCGATCATGTTGCATATCACTGTTATCAATCTCTCATGCTTGCTCACTAGCGTCTCCCATTGGATCTCATAATCTCTGATGTTTAGATCATCATCATCACAATTGAATAACTGGTGTAGAGAATCTCTCCCTATTTATGGGTCATACTCTGCAAGCTCCTCGTGTATAGGTATCCCTAGGATGTGCTAGACATCTTGCAGAGTCATTGTTTCCTCACCAATCGACAGATGAAATGAACTTGTCTTCGAATGCCATCGCTCTGGGAGTTCCATGATCAAGACTCTGTTTACCCTCATTTCAGGCATGAAAGTGATGTAGTATAATCCTAATCTATATAGGATGTCCCTCTCATACAAAGTTGATCGATGGTGTAACAATAAGCATCCTAAGCATTGATGCCATGTAACTTGTGTTAGCGTTCTATTGTTGTTGACTAAGTTTGAGTAGGTTTGACCTAAGTTTGACTTTAGTTTGAGCATGTTGACCTAATGTTTGACTTACCCTATGGTTTTGATTAAGTTTTGACCTATTTGGAGCTATTTACATTGTTTTTCCTTGTTTATATTTTGTTTTGACCAACTACATAGTTTGGCTTACCAACTATGTAGTTTGTGCACTTGGTCATACCAAGTGCACAATTTGAGCACTTGTTCATGCAAGCTACGCAGTTGGGCATGCCAATTTCTCATTTGGGGCATTAGGACCATAAATTCACCTCTTGGACCCACCTTTTGACTTGCCACACCTACCTAAGTTACTTAGAAATGCATGAAATAAATGCAGTCACTAAGAGGCCTCAAAGTACTCACCCATGGTCCTACATCATTTGGTCATCAACAACTATGCACATGTTCCCGACGATGCTTCTCCTTTGGGACTTTATCCATTCTCCTTTCTCTAGAGCTCCAAATTTTCTAAAAGAAATTGAAAATGACTTCCAAACTCCTCTTCTAGCCATTTTATAGTCCTCTTGTTTCCTAGATGGATGTGCAACCTCTACCTTTTATATTGGTGATGATGATTTTAGCACTCTAAGCTTCATATATTTTGCATTTGGTGTCCATTTTTTGAACTGTTTGTTTTGTTGGATTCCTCTTGTCATTGTTGACAAATTGACCTATCATTTGTATTTTTTGATGAATTTCTCGAGGGGCACCCATGTATCCCGTTGTCAGTCAGGGATGTTTTATGCAATTTTTATCACTATTCTTTGATACAACACTCATAATCTCATTGTATCAAAGAGGGGAAAAATGTAGACACCTAAATATGGCTTGAGCCTGCTAGTCTATGTGTTACCATTTTTGTATTACAATTGAAACATTGTTTTGCATTCTAGTTGTTCTCCTATGTTGTGCATGTGGTTTTCACAATATGTCAACATTATGTCTTTCTTCATCAATTGAACATTAAAAATTATTTAATTGATTATTAACATTTCTTGCATCTTGATATCATAACCTCGATCTCTTTGGCTAAATCGATCAAGACCAAATCATTGTTCCTAAATGTTCCTAAACATTCCTCAAGTGGTTTTAAACATTCCTAAACTGATCCTAAACATTCCTAAATGTTCCTAAACTAATCCTAAACATTCCTAAATATTCCTAAACTGATCCTAATCGATCCTAAATCACATCTAACATTCCTAAATCATTCCAAATCAGTCCTAATCCATCCAAGCTCATTTATATTACATTTGATCGTTTTCAAATCAATTCTAGGGCATTGTCAAAGATCATCGAATTAGTCCAATCAAATCACTTTCAAATTAGTCCAATCTTGTCAAATACTTGTCAATCTTATCCTTATCAATTCAATCCTAAATCAATCCAAGGCAATTTCAAATTTCATCGATGCCTAATCAAGTCTCTTTCATCATCATCAATTTGAGCGCATTTTCAATGTTCATCGATGCCTCGTTGTCATCATCCTAATCCAAGTTAGTTCAATAACATTGTCCAAATTCATCAAGACTGTTTCATCATCAGTCAACCTAATAGCATTGTCAAAGTTCATCGATGCTATTTTATCATGTCTTCCCTCAATCACATACATTGTCCAAGTTCATCAATGTTGCATGATTCCCTAATTAGTTTTGAATTATCAAAATTGGTTCAAACGCTAATCAAATCTTTCAAGACCAAACCCTTTTCAATCCTATGTCATCATTCAGTCAATCAATTTTACTAATTTATCCCCTTTGGATAGATAACCTATAGTTTATCCCTTTTTGTATTAATCTATTTATTAGATTAATTCCCCCTATCCTGTGTCTCCCACAATTAATTAATTTCATATTAATTTATTGTTCCCTTTTCCATGAATTTTGGAGTTTTCATTAATTCCTAACTCCTAATTTTGCATTTATGAGGGAATAATAAATTTTCAAATTTTAAAAATGTAACTCTTACACGTTCCCTTAATTTGTGCTTCATTTCCTACTAATTAGCTTCCTCTTTCTTCCATGCTTCCTCTAATGTTTTCCCTCCTAATTGTACTTGACCATTTATAGTTTCCCTTCATCATTTTCCCTATTAATTTGCCTCCATCTTTCTATGTGAATTTTCCCCTTAATTTGTGCATTCTAAAATGCATCTCTTCCCCTTGTCATATGGTGTCATTATATGACACTTTTCTAATTTATCCTTTTAATTTTACTAATTTGCCCATAAGTTTGTCATAATTATGACATATTTCCAAGTTGCACACTAACACTCCATCTCAAGCATTTTATCTCTCAACCATATAAATTGAGCCTCATTTGCACTAATGTGGCTAACCACTCTTGTTGTCATTTTGCTCCTAGTATTCTCATCATTTTGCTTTCAAGTTGCAAAGTGCATTTCATCAGTTTCAAGAGCTAGAATAATCCACTTTCTGGAGAAGAAAGGGGAACATGGGAACTTTACTTTATGATGTAGGAGCATCTCGGGTCCTTGGCAATCTTGTGTCACCAAAAAGAAGTTTGAAGTTTCTGTGTTGATCGGTTCCTTCTTTGACTGAGTTGGTCAATAGTTGGTTGGTTTCCTTCTTTTACCGAGTTGGTTGGTTAATTCCCTGGCACTCGGTTATCTCTTTCCTAGCACTCAGTTATCTTTGTTGGCGGTCGGTTATCCTTGCTTACCGAGTTGTTTCTTTTATTTCCTGTGACTTGTGCAATTAATTATGCTCGTAGATTTAATGCTGATATCTATCATTGGGAAGCATGTGGACCTAGATCTAGTTGTTCCTTACGTTGACGGTGAATTTGAAGGCCGACTTGTTCGGTAGCCTCTTGTATATATTGTAGTATTTGTTTGTAGTTTTGGGACATCAATCAGGACATTAATAGTAGAAGTTAGAAGATTAGAGATAGTTTTAGATCCTCACATGTGGGAGGACTTTTGTACTTGAATTGTTATATCTGGCCTAAACCAGGAAGGCCTTATAGCCCAACATGTATGAATCCATTTGATGAAATATAAACAAGTTGATTTGCATTCTCTCTCTCACTACTGTGTTGTTGCTTCTGTGCATGATCTCTGCAAGGTGGATCTGGTTAGGGTGTGCCTTTGGCCCCTCTCCCCATCCTCCTTTGTGTCAGGTGGTGTCAGAGCGAGGTGAGATCTGGATCTAGGTTTGTGAATCTAGGTTTGAGGGTTCCTTCTTGTCAAACCTTAGTTGATTTGTTGTTGGGTAGCAGATTGCGATCTGGGCTGCAATTCCAGAAGGTTTCAAGATGGTTTGTGGGAGGTGAGATGCAGATCCAGGATTGGCAGACATGTTGAGACAACTTGCTGCTAGATTAGAAGTTACTGAGATAGCCCAACAAAGAGGAAGACATCTTGAAGATGTTAGTGATGGTGAAATTGAGGAAGAACAAGGTGATGTAGAACCTGCACCTGTGATGGATCAAGGTGAGGAAAGATTGTTGAAGGCCTTGACAAATCTGAAGTCTACACCACACTTTAATCCTCCTGAGTATAGTGGAAATTTAGATTCAGATGAATTGATGGACTGGATCACCGAGATGGAAAATTACTTTGAATATTAAAATGTCCTTGAAGAAAAGAAGGTAAAAATTGCAAGCACAAAGTTGAAAAGTCATGCATCCTTGTGGTGGGAACATCTGCAGTTGGATAGAAAGAGGAAAGGCAAAGACAAAATTAAGGTATGGAATAAAATGGTAAATAAGTTAAAAAGAAAGTTCTTACCTTGTGATTATCAAATTAACCTAGTTAGGCGAATGCAAAGATTGAGGCAAAAAGATAGCTCGGTAAAAGATTATATTGAGGAATTCTATAGATTAGATATCAGATCTGGACATGATGAAGATGATGTGGAAAGAATTGCTAGGTACCTAAATGGTTTGAGAGTTTCCATCCAAGAAGAAATCAGTTTGGTTAAGTTGGAAAACATTGAAGAAGCTTATCAGTTTTCCTTGAAAGCTGAGGAGGAATTGAACAAAAGACATGAACACAGACAAAGAGGTAGAGGTGGTAGATTCCCTAGGGTAAGAGGTAGATCTTATGGTGAAAAGAATAGATCTGATTTGGAAAAGACAAATCTAGATAAAGGCAAGATCGAGTGTAAAGGTGAAAGTTCATCTAGAGGAAGAGGCAATAACTACCGAGGTGGTTATAAAAGAGGTGGTTTCCGAGGAACTTGTTACAATTCTAGAGAAGAAGGGCATAGATCATTTGAATGTACACATGCAAGTAAGAAGGTTGGTAGCAGTAGAAATGCTTTGGTGCAAGAAGATTCACCGAATGAACCTGAGAAGGAAAATAACTTGATGCTAAGGAGAGCACTTTGGAGTAAAAGTAATAAGGAAGATCCGGTAAGGAAAAGTTTGTTCAAGACCATATGTAGAGTTTCTAATGAAGTGTGGAAGGTAATCATTGATAGTGGAAGCTCAAAGAACTTAGCATTCGAGGAAATAGATACAAAATTATAGTTGAAAAGATTGAAACACCCAGAGCCCTGTCAAATTTCATGGATCAAGGATGAGGGTACACTCTTGGAAAGTGAACAATGTTATGTGAATTTGAAGATTGGAAAGTACTATGATAAAGTGTTATGTGATATCATGCCTATGGATTATTGTCATATTTTTTTGGGTAGACCTTGGCAAGATTATATACATGTTATATATGATGGAAGATTTCATAAGTATACTATTTGGGTTGATGGGAGAAGACAGATCTTGTTACCTTTGATTGAAGAACTTGTGAGTAGTTTTTGTACATCTGGAAAAGTTTGTCTGATGGAAGGAAGAAAGTTTGTTAAGGATTTGAAGAAGAATGATGTATGTTTTGCTATGATTCCTAACAAACCGAGTAAGAAAATAGAAGATAGCATACCTAAAGAAATTGATAAGTTACTCACTGAGTATAGAGAGATCATTTCTGATAATGTACCTAATGGTTTTCCATGAAGAGAAGCATTGATCATTGTATGGATCTTATCCTGGACCTAGTTTACCGAATAAGGCACCACACTGGTTGACACCTACCGAGAATCAAGAATTGAACTGACAGATTCAAGAATTGTTGCATAAAGGTTTGATTTGAGAAAGTTTGAGTCCTTATGTAGTATGCACTATATTGGCACCTAATAAGAATGGAGAATGGCTAATGCATATGGATTCCAGAGAAATCAACAAGATAACAATAAAATATAGGTTTCCTATACCGAAAATGGATGACATAATGGATAGTTTGACTGGAGCAAAGTATTTTACCAAAATTGATTTGAAAAGTGGATATCATCAGATCAGAATAAGAGAAGGTGATGAGTGGAAGACTTATTTTAAGACAAAAGAAGGTTTGTATGAGTGGTTGGTTATGCCTTTTGGTTTAACTAATGCATCGAGTACTTTTATGATGTTGATGAATGAAGTTTTGAAGAAATTCTTAGGTAAATTTGTGATTGTATACCTAGATGATATTATGATATTGAGTAAGACTAGAGAAGAACATTTGTTGCATGTTAAACAAGTATTGCAGAGGTTGAAAGAAGAAAAGTTGTTGATTAATCTGAAAAAGTGTTCTTTCATGCAAGAGGAGATTGTGTATTTGGGATTTTTGATTTCAGCTGATGCTTTGAAAATGGATCCTGAAAAGGTTGAAGCTATTTTTAATTGGCCTACACCTGAGAATGCTAGTGAGGTAAGATCATTTCATGGTTAGGAAATTTTTTACCAAAAGCTCATTAGGAATTTCAGTTCAATTTGTAATGCTATGAATGAGACTATGAGAGGAGATAAAAGAGAATTCAAGTGGACACATAGAGCTAATAAAAGTTTTGAGACTTTGAAGCAGAAGGTTGCTGAATTACCTATTTTAGCATTGCCTGATTTCATTAAGGTATTTCAAGTGGAATGTGATGCACGAGGTAGTGCAATAGGAGCTGTGTTGAGTCAAGAAGGTAAACCTGTTGCTTTCTTAAGTAAGAAATTGAATGATGCAAAAAGGAAATATTCTGTGTATGATCAAGAATTCTATGCTATTGTTCAAGCCCTGAAGAAATGGAGACATTATTTGATACTGAGTGAATTTGTGTTGTATACTGATCATAAAACTTAACAGTATTTGGGTAGTCAGAATAAGTTGAATCAGAGACATATGAAATGAGTTGAGTATTTGCAGAGTTATACATTTGTGATGAAGTATAAGAGTGGAGTCACTAATTGAGTTGCTGATGCATTCAGTAGAAGAAGATCTTTGATGATTGAGATGAGAATTGAAGTTCTTGGTTTTGATGACATGAGGGATTTGTATGAAAATGATCTTGATTTTTCTGAGCCATGGAGAAAGTGCAGAGCACCTATTCAAGATCAACCGAGTACAAAATGGGAAGACTATTTCATTCAAGGAGGTATGTTGTTTAAAGGTATTCAATTGTGTATACCGAAGGGATCAATGAGAACTAATTTGATAAAGGATAAACATAGTAGTGGTTTGGCTGGACACTTTGGTGGTGACAAGACATTGAATTTTCTTAAGGAGAAACACTTTTGGCCACAGTTATATAAGGATGTACAAAAATTTGTGAAAAGTTGTGGAATTTGTCAAGTTACAAAAGGAGTAAGTCAAAATACTGGATTGTATACACCGATTTTTGTTCCTGAGAAACCTTGGATTGATATCAGTATGGATTTTGTTCTTGGCTTACCAAAGATAGTAAGAGGTAATGATTCTATATTTGTTATTGTGGATAGATTTTCTAAAATGACACATTTTACACACTGTAAGAAGACATCAGATGCAGTACATATAACAAATCTTTTCTTTAAAGAAATTGTTAGATTGCATGGATTACTGAGGAGTATCATCTCTGACCAAGACATTAAATTTGTTGGATACTTTTGGAAGACCCTTTGGAGAAAGTTTAGCTCTAAGTTGAAATATAGTTCTACATTTTTTCCACAGACTGATGGATAGACAGAAGTTGTGAATAGAAGTTTGGGTAATCTTTTGAGATGTTTAGTTGGAGACACACCGAGTAATTGAGATTCTGTGTTGGCACAAGCAGAGTTTGCATATAATAATTCAGTGAATAGGAGTATTGGAAAATCACCTTTTGAGATTGTAAATGGCATACAACCGAGAGCTATATCAGATTTGAGGGATATTAGTAATGAGGAAAAGAGAAGTGCTGAAGGAGTAAAGGTTACCGAGTTCATGAAGACATTACATGAAGACGTGAAACATAAGTTGGAGAAAATTAATCAGAAATACAAAGATAGAGCTGATAGATCAAGAAGACATAAGACTTTTGCATTCGGTGATGAAGTAATGGTTCACTTGAAGAAAGGCAGATTTCATGTTGGAACATATGGGAAGCTGAAAATGAAGAATTTTGGTCCTTGCAAGATTTTGAGAAAATTTGATAGTGAATATGCATATGAGATTGAGTTACCTGATGACATGGACATATCACCTATATTCAACATTGCTAATTTATATGAATACCATGAGTCGAATTAAGAAATGATAGTACCGTATGATTATCCTAAGAAACAGAGAGAAGACGTTGAGTAGATTTTGGAACAAAGAATTGGCAAAAGTACAAGAGGAAAACAATATATGGAATATCTAGTAAAGTGGAAGAACATACCGATTGAAGAAAATTCATGGATTTCACAATCGGAGTTGGATTCAGCTCGGGTTGTACCTACTGCATGATTCAGAGAATCATTTCAAATAACCCCAGGGGTTTGATGCATGAGCATCTCGGGTCCTTGGCAATCCCATGTCACCAAAAAGAAGTTTGAAGTTTCTGTGTTGCTCGGTTCCTTCTTTGACCAAGTTGGTCGGTAGTTGCTCAGTTTCCTTCTTTAACCGAGTTGGTCGGTTAATTCGCTGGCGCTCGGTTATCTCTTTTCTGGCACCTGATTATCTTTGCTGGCGGTCAATTATCCTTTCTTACTGAGTTGTTTCTTTTGTTTCCTATTGAGGCCAACTTGTGTAATTAATTATGGTCACGGATTTAATGCTGGTATCTATCATTGGGAAGCATGTGGACCTAGATCTGGTTGTTCCTTCTGTTGATGGTGGATCTAAAGGCCGACTTGTTTGGTAGCCTCTTGTATATATTGTAGTCTTTGTTTGTAATTTTGGGACATCAATTAGGACATCGGTAGTAGAAGTTAGAAGATTAGAGATATATTCAAATCCTTGCATGTGGGAGGACTTTTGTACTTGAATTGTAATATCTGGCCTAAATCGGAAAGGCCTTACAACCCGACATGTATGAATCTATTTGATGAAATATAAAGAAGTTGATCTGCATTCTCTCTCTCATACTATGTTTTTGCTTCCGTGTGTGATCTCTGCAAGGTGGATCTAGTTAGGGTGTGCCTTTGGCCCCTCTCCCCATCCTCCTTTGTGTCACTTGAAGGGGGTTTTATTATCTTTTAATTCTTTTATATTTCAAGTAGTTTTCATGATAGGATTTAGATAGGTTTTCATGTATTTGAGGTTTTGCGGTTGCCTTGATATGCTTTCCATGCCTTTTTCTAGTCTTACACTTTCAAAATGCACAAGGTGAAAAATGAAATCCAAAAATGTCTTTTTTATCTACTTTGATGAGAGATTGTCATTGATGTCATTAAGCAAACAGACACAGAAATGAAGATTAACAATATATTAATATTGAATTGCATATATACTTAGAGATTATATTATATTATATCAGAGAAATCAGAGAACATATTGACAGATTATCAGATGTTTAGCAGCAAGTCAGCAAGTGGCAACTGGTTTAGATGTTCAAATACGTATTCATATATTCAGATATTCAAATGCATATTCAGACTAGCAGATACATATATCGATAATCAGAGGTTGAAAATAGAACAAGGTTGGAAACAAAGATGCATACTGTCAGCGTACTGTATACAGCAACAGGAGATACCGGAGAAGAACAACATATCTACATGATACAATAGTTGATGTTTACTAAGATATTATCAAAAGTCGAAGATTAATATTATCAATGGATTCCGTAAAGATTACCACAAGATCAAATATTATTAGGGAACAGTTTTCAGTTGATATTATATTTTGAACCATCGAAAATATATATATAGAACAGTATATGTTTCAAAGTTTCAATATGAAATAAAAGTTTCATAAGTTACATAAAAAAATAGACCCGTATTGACAGACCTGCACAGAAGATCTGAATGAAAGAGCATGGACATTTATTGAAGACAGGATAGATGACGACATTACAAAGGTCAAGATTAATACCATAGCCATATTGAATACGTATGCAAATAGCACATGAGAATGGTGATATAGATTATTATTCAAATGGCGATTGAGTACTTCAAAGAGCATATCATTATCGATAGCAGGAAACATTATTATATCGAAGGCTTATGCAAGCTATTTTTATGAAGTTAAATACATAACAACTCAGCACTTAAAGCTTCACTCATCTAATGCAAACATTTTCGAATAAAAATTATACAGCAACAGAGATGAAACAAATGAATATATATTATCGAACAGTAATACCAAAGTTTTTCCAGCCGATATTTTCAACAATTATTGAAAAGTTTGTGCATCGACAGATGTATAGACGACAGATTTTAGATTATCGAAGGTAAAGCAGACTATGCATATATTATTATTAAATGATATTATATTGATCATTGTTAAAAAGGATATTAACTTATTTTAAGTTAAATATTATTAGTTTTGAAAGGAGACACCTTTTTATATGAAAAGGCATGACTTTGAAAGAACATAATGTTTCAACCAAAATGAGTATATATAAATATTTGATCTTTTTGTGGAAATAGAAGATAAGTCAGCATGTGAATATAAAAGGAAGAGCAGCAATAATATAAAGGAGAGAAAAATTAAAGATTATATTATTAGATTTTTGAATATACTATTATAAATATATATATATATATATATATATATATATATATATATATATATATATATATATATATATATATATATTTATATATTTGAGAATTAGAAGAAAATATTGGCTGACTTAGAGAGTAGATTTTGTCCATCATCAGTTGAATTAGCAACAACATTCAGGTGGAAGAAATTTTGAAAGCAGTGAGTTGGTGCTTAGATTCAGTCAGGGGGAGTTGGTGCTTCCAGTAGGTCGGTGCCTGCGAAGTGTGGGAGTTGGAGCTTCCAGTGAGTCAGTGCTCATAAATTTAGAGGTTGGAGCCTACAAAATTTGTAAAGAACATTATTATATATAAACAAATTATTTTGTGGTTTTCTCCCATATTGGGTTTCCACGTAAAATTTGTGTTCATGTGCATAATTGTTTGTTTGAGAATTTAAAGTTATCTTTGAATAAAGTTTTTAAAGTTAAAATTGTTATTATACTGACTCACCCCCCCTCTCAGTGTAATCATGTGCTCTTCAATTGGTATCAGTGCGGGTTCCTTCTATATAGCCTGACAGCTTGAAGGTAGATCCAAAGAGCACAGACAGCTGAAAGTTTTCAAAACAAGACACCAATTTTTGATGGAACAAACTATGCATTCTGGAGTATTAAAATGGAGGCTTATTTAAATGCTATTGGATTCGATGTTTGGCAATCAGTTCTATATGGATATACAATACCAGCAAACCCACCGACCGATGCTGCTGGAAAAAGGAAAAGTGAGAATAATGCCAAAGCAAAACATGCTATTTTATGTAATCTTGCTGACTCGGAGTTTACAAAAGTTATGCATTGTAAATCTGCAAAGGACATATGGGATAAGTTGAAAAATATCTATGAAGGGATTGATAATGTAAAGAAGGCCAAACTTCAAACTCACCGAAGCACATTTGAAAGTCTGAAAATGAAGGAAGATGAAGACATAGCCTCATTTCTCTCTCGTGTTGATGAAGTGGTCAATGCAATAAAAGCCCTTGGTGAAGAAGTAGAAGAACAACTAGTAGTTGAAAAAATCTTGAGATCCCTACCTATTAGATTTGATTCTAAGGTGCCAGCAATCGAAGAGAGAAAAGATCTAGATAGTCTTACTAAAGATGAGTTACATGGAATTCTCACTGCCTATGAAATGAGGATTGGAGGCAAGGAACCTAAGAAGGAAATATCTTTTAAAGTTTCTAAAAAGAGTAAGAGAAAAAAACAAATCTCAAGTGATAGTTCAAGAAGTGAAACTGGTGAAGCTGAAGCCCATTTCTTGAGGAAATTAAAAAAGGGAAGTGGAAAATATAAGGGGAAATTCCCTTTCAAATGCTTTAATTGTGGAAAGATAGGACACTATGCCTCAAAATGTCCTCAAAATGATGATGACTCTAGTGAAGATGAAAAACAAGCACACACAAAGAAGAAATGGAAAAACAACAATAAGTTTTCACCTTAGCATGCATCTAAATGTTTTTTTGCGAATATAACATATCTTTTCACCAATTGACCTAAAAGCTCATTTTCAATGATCAAAACACCATGTAATCTCACAAAAATCCACATAATGCTCCAAAATAATTTATTGCATCTTAACATGCTAATATATCTTATAGACACGTATAGGGGGTCTAAAGATGGATTCAACAATACTTGCTTCCCCTTAAGCCACATGAAGGCTTAGTTTGATGAAGAATTCTACACACTCAATGGAGATACAGTTTCCTTCGATGACTTACTATCTTCCTTCTTCTTCCACATCTTTCTCATTTGTTTCCTGGTCTCTTCTACATTCACAATCTACTTCCCTTTCCGATTGCTTGACTGGTTTACCGATTGGTTCCTTAACATGCAATTCCTTGCTAGATGTCCAATGTTGTGACAATAAAAACATGCCATACCAGTTGATCTCCATGGTCCAACATTACCTCTTGTAGTCCTCATTTTGCAACTCATATCCATATGTCCACAACTACCATAGATTAAGCATGTGAGATCAAATTGCCTCTCTCTTTGGTAAGGTGTATTCCAGTTGAGAAGTGTCCTCTGATTATTCACTCTTGACCTGCACTCATCATCTTTGTGACCATATTTGTTGCAATTGTAATAGTGACCATCAAAGCTACTAGATCTACTGGTAGATCTAGATATACAATCATGAGCAGTTTGACCATACTTATTGTAGTTATAGGAATATCCATCAAAAACATGTTATACCTATTTGAAGATCTACTCCTACACACATTTGCAGTATGACCTACATTGTGACAAATGGAACATACAAGCTTGTAAGCTTTCTTATTAGAAGTTCTTTGCATTGCCTTCAGTGGAGACTTTCCTTCTTGATTGATCTCTTCTGTTCCAGAAGATTCACCAACTTCAAAACTAGTAAAAATGGTATATCCTAGGCTCATGGTCTCTTTGATTCTTCTTTGATTGTGGAGTTTCTTATCAATTTTTGTAGTACTTTCATTATATTTCTTCAGCAGATTCTTTGCATTCTTCAGTTCTCCTTTTAATTGTTCATTCTCATTTCTCATATTATCATTCTCCCTTAGGACTTTTCCATTCTCCTCATTTGTATCATGTTGATTTTTATGCAATGTGCCAACCTCTTGTCTTGTCTTGAAAATTTCCTGTACAATTTTTTATGCATCACCCTTGTCCTTTAGGACATCTTGTGCATTTTTCCTTGCAGTCTCTTCAGATATCCTTGCTTCCATCTCTTCACACATTCTTATTAGTTGGGCTTTAATCTCTCTCTTAAGGTTTTTCTTATCCTTGTGTAATTTTTCATTCTCCTTAGCCATGGATTCTAGGGATGCTTTAGATTGCTCATATCCACTCTGTTGAGACAATTTCTCAATGTAGTGTTGACTCTCTTTTATTTTTTCAACAAGTTCTTGATGTGTGGCCAAAGATTTCTTTAACTTATCTTTAAGTTCTTTGATAACCCTTTCAGCTTCATCAAGTTGTCTCTTGTATCTCAAACCCTCCATATTTTCCTTAAGGATCTTCCCCAAGCTGTTAGGCTTCTTCAACGACACAAGAATATGATACCAATTGTTAGTATTATAAGGCACTAAGAGGGGGGGGGGGGTTGTGAATTAGTGCATCCAAAAATTTGAAACTTTTAACAATTATATTCCACAATAGCCAACATGCAAATGTAAATATAACAATGAAGCATACCATATAAAGCATTCACACATAGTGAACACAAGACACAATATTTTTCTTGTGGAAAACCTTGTTAGAGGGAGAAAACCACATGTGGGAATGATGCCCACAAATTTCACTAGTGCATTGATGAAATTTTCCCTATTAGGAGCAATTACAATAAACCCTTCTGAGGTTTTACCCAGTTAAGAGTACTTATACTCTAGTTAAGAACTACAATAGCCCTATTAAAAACTACTCTGTCAAAGGATTTAAAACTCCTTCTGATAGTTCACCTTGTTATAGGATTTGTACTTAAATATGGGGGAATGAGATTCTATCCTATTACATAAGAAGGGAGAATACCAAGACTCCAACACCCAAGAAGGCCCGATTAACACAAAGAGGAAGTGATAATACGTAACCTTCATAAAGGGGAGGCTTGCTTGGATTAAATTCTTACTTTCCTTATAAGAGGGGATTGAAACTAGAATGCAAAGGAAATCTATGAAAGGAAAGTGATGAAATCAAGAAATGAAGCGAACTTACCTTGAAAATACAAACTTAAGAATGGGCTGGAAGATTATGTCGAAATATGAAACAAATCAGGATCCAGGAGCAGAAAATTGAGATCTACAAAACCCATAAATTTGGAAGCCTCACAAGTAGGTCGACCTGTAGGGGCTATGGTGACTTGGAGGAAAATCCACCCATGTCTAGGCCAAAATCAACCTCTACCTAATATGCAAGTTTTCCTAAGTTTTGGATATGTAATAATGACCTATTTCTAAATGTTCTGAATCTGAATCTCCACCTATAACCTGCACCTGCACAAGGGAAAAATGGTTTTTTGTTAGACATGGGCCTGCCTCAGTCAAGCCCTTGTTAGGAATGGGAACACTGAGAGGGGGGGGGGGGGTGAATCAGTGTTCTATAATTAATTTCTAATACTTGAAACTTAACTCAATTACTTAAATACTGAAATGAATAGTAAAGCAAATGAAGTATTCAACCATAACACATAACACAAGATATGTTTACGGGGAAACCTTGGCCAGAGGAAAACCCCGGTGGGAATTAGTACCCACAAATAATTGTACTTTGTATTATGAACCTGTTAATGTTCCTTTGCCTTCTTAGGAGTAGTCATTACAATGCTAAGTACAATGACTCGGTTAAGAGTCTATAAGTAACAAACCTTGTTAGGGGTGGATGGTTCACTGCCATAGCTTACTGCTCAATGAAGGAGGCTACAACCTCTTGGTTATCAGATACAGACTATATCTACAAGGTGAACTACTGCTTTTGACACTGCTGTCTGATCAGTTCCTTTTGTGCGTTGATGCTTTAACCTCTTGTAAATCTCTATATCATTCTTACTACTCTAATACATACTTCACATACTCTTCTCATCTCTATATTCCATTCTTTCTCAAATACAAAAGCACATGTCACATATATACATGCTGAATAGACACAACCAATAACTAACTACTAGGTCAGCCTATAACTTAACACACACAATGCTTCCAAGTTAATTGACTCAAGTTTGTTTACATACAATGATATTAACATGTTTATAATACAATTACAATAGGCGCCCAGCCTTTACAAAAGAAAATGATATACGCTAATCAAAATACTATCTATTGGCTCCATGCTCTGTTTTGTTTTGCCGCTTACTGACTATGTCACTTAGACTTGCTGTAACTTCTTCATGCTATCATATTTGACCATGCGTTCTTATACTTAGCATAATAACATACTCAAAAGCTTATATCTAAGGGTGCATACCAAAACTTGATCATACACATGTGCACCGATGCTTTGATCATCAAGTGCTTCTCTGTCTACTCTATCTTCTATACTTAGCCGAATTCTGATCTTCTAAGTTAGTGCACTAACTACAAAACTTCATATGACTTTTTTTCCATAATGACAACATAAAACTTAGTCATATATACTAGTAAATTCAACTTTCCAACAATCTCCCTCTTTGTCATTAATGACAACAAAGGAATGTGGCAAAGTTACTAAACTTAACTTATACACAAAACTTGCTAACAAATTGTACATCATCTTCTTCTTCTCTATACACTACTATCTCCTTTATATCATATACACTACTCCCCCTTTGACATTAATGACAAAGGTTCTCAAAAATGAAAACTTTATGTACTTACATAGAAAGTACATCTGGTGTATACAATTTGAAGGTTCTTGATTTCTTGCTGCCAGAAAACTTTTAGTGCATCCACTGTCTGAAGATGGGCACATAATGCATAAGTGAGATTCTCCATCTTTTCTAGATCTGTGCAAGGACCTTGATCATATGTTACTATTGTGGCATCTATCTGCTTTATATTTTGATTTAATACATCTAGAGAGGGCACTAGTGCATGTCTTAGCTGAGTTTGTCTAGCCCTTATCTTTGCCATCTCTTTTTCTAGCCTTCTCAATTTTATCTATCTGTCCTTGATAAAAATTATTGCACATGTTTATGTCTTGAGATGGATCTTCCACTAATTTTCTTACTGCTTCCATGAGAGATTCTGCTTCCTGAATCTTTTTAGTGTGGTCTGGAGTTAGTTTGTCCTTATTCATGCAGTCAACAATTATCTTCCTTCCTTTTGCTGCTAACTCTTTTAGCATTACTTGACCAATCTTAAGAGAATTAAGGTCAAGTGAGAAATTACTTATCAATTCATTTAGCCTTTTCTTGGTATATTTCTCTTCTGCAATCTTTGATGCTGATTCTTCTAGACTTGAGAAATTTGCTTTGAAGTTTGATAGGATGCTGCTAACATCATCCATTGAGTGAACACTTATCACTTTCTTATCCTCAAGTAGTAAATTGTTCAGTATGCTAACTAATTCTAAAAATAATGGATTTCTCATTACTTGTTTTTCTTTTGCTTTCTCCATAGCTAATACACTTATCTTCATCAAATCTTCTTCTCTCCATGAGTCTAGACTTGTTGTATCAGGTGTTAAACTTGACAAAAATGATATAGATGATTTAGGAGTAAGGAGTGTGCCTTGACTTACATCCATGAACTCACTTTTTACCTTCACTGGTATCTCAATAGAAGGCTCTTCTTTAGGTTCATCTTCTTTCTCTTCTTCCTGTCTAGTTAAGTCTTCAACTTGGACTTCTTCTTGCTACATAGATGTGTCTTCATCACATAGGATCTTAGCTTCTTCTGTATTGACAAAAGTTTCTTCAAACTTATCTAGTTCATTATCTGTTGCCGCCATGGTGATTTCAACATTATCAATCACAATTGTTTCATCCTTAGCTTGAAGCATGGACACAAACTCCTGTGGACCTGTCATAGGTGCATTTGGGATCTCAAAGTATTTTTCTTGCTTAGAGGGAACTTGGGTTGCAGGTACAGTAGGAGGGTGCATGTGTCTTTCCAAGAACACTTTTTGAATTTCCTTTTCTGTCTCCTCCGCATCTAACTCATACTCTTTGTTCATTATCTACAGAGTTCTAGTTTTGGTTCTTAGATGTGGCTTTACCAAATCTAGCAATAATGTTTTCTCTTCCAGTGAACAGATAGGAAGGTTGTCATCCAGTGTCTTTTCTCTTATCCTAAAATCCTCTTCTATGGCTTGTCTCTTCAAAGAATCCAAAATGTTCCATACATTATCATGAATGATTGTCTTAAGTTCCAAAACTGTCTTTTTGAAATTAATCATGTGCATGATAATCATAGAATGAATCTCTGATTTGTCAATTTCATGATACCTATCATAAAACTTTTCTATTTGATCTATCCTTCCTTCATCAACAATTCTAGTTCTCAAGACTTGCAGATTTGGTCAAAATCCTATCTCAGGAGGTGCTTGAGTATTTTTCCCTTTGCTTCTGGTTGTCCTTGAGGATGGGTGGCTTGCATCGGTTTGTTTCTTCCTTTTAGGCATCTTACTTGGCTTGGGAGGTGGCGTGGACTCCAGATCAACTATTTTTGTGGGTGCTGAGATGTTTTCTTGTCTTTGTCTTCTTCTCCTTAGGAGCATCTAATTTTTCTATTTTCACTTCAAATGAGGGTGTGCTCTCAAGTTGCATGGAAATCTTGGCTTCCCTTGCTTTGTCCAAGTCTTCTTGGGTAACACCATGAATTTTTAGAATGTCTGGAGTAATCCTTGATGCTTTTCTCTTTGTCGCAACACTGTAGAAGACAGAGTCTACTTGTCTTGTTTTCTCTTCATAAGTTCCCCATCTAGGTTCATTGGGATCCTTAGGCGCTGATAGGAGGACTTGTGCATAAGCTTCCAAAATGTGTTCCTCTACTTCATATCCAAGTGGATGAATCCACTTTGTCCTAGGCTCAACTGCTTCCATGCATGTAATGTCTGTTTCCACCATGAAGCATATGATGTCCTTGTATTTCTCCACTATACTCTCAGGTATCCTATACCTTCTTTGCATCTTAATTATGAATGTTTTGATTTCAAGATCCATGAAATCCTTCAAGGTACTCTCTGATGTTGCCTTAAATGAGATTTGAGGCAATGTAGGTAGGCTCTTGTCAAGATAAATATCAGAGATTTTACCAACTATATGAAAGTACATGTAGATAATCAATGAACCAAATCTGAATACCTTTCTTTTATCATGTTTTATGGCTCTTATATTGTCTAACAACTATGCACGCAGGATCTCACAGAGGTTAAACTCTCCATTTTCTTTTAAAATCCTTATAGCTGCTAGAATTGTAGCCGCAGATACACTGTTCACTCTGTTAGCATGCTGGAACTTATAACGAAGTATCATAGCCATGAGTTTTATGTCCTTCTCCTTAATGGGCTCAATTGTCATGCCGTGCTTATCACTCCTGGACTTACATGCTTGCTTGACCTGTTTCCTGAAATCTTTATCTACTGGAAGTATGGCGCCGGTCTTAGAGAGTCCGGTCATCTCATGAATGAGATTGGTTGTTATGTGAACAAGGACTTCTACAATCCAAAACAAATCATCATGAATTCTGCTTAGCAATATCTTGATCCATTCAAATTCATAGAACTCATACGCAGTCACATACTCAATTATAGGGTGATTTGTGAAGTGTGCGAATTCATCCTTGAATTTCATGTCTGGATTAACCATTGTTTCTATGTGTGACCCTATCCTGTCTACTCCTATAGGTTCCTTCTTACAATATATGTAAGCGCGAATGTCTTCAACATGCATAACTCCCATCAGAGTTCTAGAAAATGCTCCTTCTAGGTCATCTAGGACTGACTTAAATGGATGCTTCTTGAATACATATATTTTCCTCTCTTTAACATCAAAGACTACTGGAGTTGCCATTAATTACTTGATTCAATGTTTAAGTAGGGTTTCAAAGGGTTTTTGAAACATCGCATCTGAGCTAGGGTTCCGCAACAATTTAAGCACTTCTTTGCTGATGAAAATAACTTCAATCCTTCAATACTAGCTGCTATGATCTCCTATGCTCTCCAAAGGCTTGATCTCGAATGCAAAAGTGAAGATAATAGATCTCCGATGACTTATAAATCAGCTTTCTGCAATTAATGCTTGCCGTGTAAACACGAGTTGCCATCAATGAATTCCAATGTCCATTCTTGCTGTCAATCAGGCTGTGTGATCTTGCATACTGCATCAACTAGTAACCAAATAACTAAAACCAAAGATGCATACTCTGAGGGTGAGTATACCAGCCGCGCAGGGGTCTAGAACTTATCTAGCTACCCCTATGACCATGAGGGTCATTTATCCAGAAGTAGAAGGTGCGTCCACTGAGGATGCATCTACTACTGTGGCACTGACATTATCTTTCTTTACTTCCATCAAAATCTTGCTCACATCTTCTGTAGCTTTCACAAACTTGACTTCTCTAGATTCATCCAATATTGATCCTTGATATTTATCAGGTCTTTCTTGTCTTTGTGCTTGTGGTCTGTGAAACTTTGAGATGTGTCCAACCTTGTTGCAAAAGTGACAAATGACTAGAGGCCTTATATTCCTCGGCCCATTGATGTGAGTTACCATACTGCATTGTCTAGCCGTGTGACCATTGTAATTGCATATCTGACATGTAATGTTCAGAGCACTTCTAACATTTTGCTGAGGTTGATTTCTCTGATTGTGCTGTGTCTGACTTCTTTGATTTGATCTACAATTCATAGCTCTATGACCAAATTTATTGCATGAATAAAAATGACCATTGAAAGGTCTTACCTCTTTACAATCTCTTTCTATATGTCCATGCTTGTTACATGCATAACAAGTTTGGTTTACTGGCCTGCGTTCATCTTTAGACAGTTCTTCTTTAGCTTTAGTATGATTTTTCAGTCTTCTTAGCTTCTGTAGATTCTTCTAGTGTTTTCATTCTTTCTCGCATAACATTGATTTGATTTTGTGCTTCAGTGAATCCAATACCACTGGTATCCCCTTTAATCTTCTGTGCATACAACTGTGACTCTATTTGATCAGAATTTGTGTGTAGTTTGTCAATATGGTTCTTTGCTTCTGTCAGCTCACATTCCATCTTTTTCTTGATGTTTTATAACTCCAAGATTTTCATGTTTGCTTGCCTAAGTTCTTCATCCAACTATTTATTTTCTCTGATCTGTTCTTCATAGGCTTCCTGCTTGTTAGTTAGCTTTTCATCCAAATCTTTAATCTGATCCTTCAGAGATGTATTTTCTTCATTCAACTTTTTGACCATTTTTCCTAAATCATTTGTTGACCAATCTTTCAAATCTTTTCTCAGTTTCTTGATGAATACTTGTGAACCACTGACCTTCAATTTCAGTTCTTCAATTTATTTTTTATAGATCTGTCAAGATATTCAAGAGCTGCTTCAAGATTTTTCTTCAGATGTTTTACTTCTTCCGTAACCATGATATCCTCAAGTGGTTAAACTTATCTTTAGAGGACCAAAGCTCTGATACCAATTGTTAGGAATGGGAACACTAAGAGGGGGGGGGGGGGGTGAATCAATGTTCTATAATTAATTTCTGATGCTTGAAACTTATCTCAATTACTTAAATACTGAAATGAATAGTAAAGCAAATGAAGTATTCAACCATAACACATAACACAAGATATGTTTACGGGGAAACCTTGGCCAGAGGAAAACCCTAGTGGGAATTAGTACCCATGAATAATTTTACTTTGTATTATGAACCTATTAATGTTCCTTTGCACTATTAGGAGCAGTCAGTACAATGCTAAGTACAATGACTCGGTTAAGAGTCCATAAGTAACAAACCCTGTTAGGGGTGGATGGCTCACTGCCAGAGAAAACTGCTCAATGAAGAAGGCTACACCCTCCTAGTTATTAGATACACACTATATCTGCAAGGTGAACTACTTCTTGACACTGCTGTCTGATCAGTTCCTTTTGTGCATTGCTGCTTTAACCTCTTGTAAAGCTCTATATCATTCTTACTGCTCTAATACATACTTTCCACACTTATGCTCATTTCTATATTCCATTCTTTCTCAAATACAAAAGCGCATGTCACATATATACATGCTGAATAGATGCAACCAATAACTAACTACTAGGTCGGCCTATAACTTAACACACACAACGCTTCCAACTTAATTGACTCAAGCATGTTTACATATAATGATATTAACATGTTTATAACACAATTACAATAGGCGCCTAGCCTTAACAAAACAAAATGATATACTCTAATCAAAATACTATCTGTTGGCTCCATGCTCTGTTCTGTTCTATCGCTTACTGAATGTGTCCCTTAGACTTGCTGTAACTTCTTCATGCTATCATATATGACCGTGCATTTTTAGACTTAGAAGAGTAACATACTCAAAAGCTTATATCTAAGGGCACATACAAAAACTTGATCATACACACGTGCACCAATGCTTTGATCATCAGGTGCTTCTCTGTCTGCTCTGTCTTCTATACAGCCAAATTCTGATCTTCTAAGTTAGTGCGCTGACTCCAAAAATTCATGTGACTTTGTTGCCATAATGATAACATAAAACTTGGTCATATATACTAGTAAAGTCAACTTGCCAACAAACCTAGTTTAGGAATTAACCGCAACCTTAAAATTAAGCAAATTAAAGAGAACACGAGTAAGTAGTAGAAGTAGATATAAAATGAAGTATATTTTATCAATGAATATGCAATTGCATTTAAAATGTAATTAGTTATGATGATGCAATAGCCTTGACTCAACACCAAAAACCTAGAAAGGAAATCAATTAAAATAAAAAAACCCATGTATAAATGCGCTTGTAATTCACCTTGAAGAAGGATGTAGGTACACATATAAAGGTAGATCTTGAATGTATGAAAGTGGACCTTCCCTCCTTGATGGCCAACTTCACTAACTTATTGAAGAAAGAATCTAGATCTTGGAAGGGATATGCATGATCATGGAAATATGATGAAAATTCGTCTAATGAACTCCTTGAAAGCTCTTTGGATGCAAAAGATCTTGAATTCTTGAAGTCTTGAAAGGTTGCAAAAGGATCATCTTCAGTGCTCCAAGAAAATGCTTATGAATGCTCTTGGAATGCTTGTAGAAAAAAATTGAAAGCTCTTGAACATTTATCCTTGAAAAAATGAAGTGATTAGGCTTCCTTTTATACCAATTGTGCGACCGAAATTAAAGAGGGCTAAATGCACAAGAAGGGAAAATAATTTTGAACTCCAAAATGGGTCTGGGATCTCGAGGCATTCCATCTTGGGAGGAGGATGACCTTAACATCACCCTAGGGGATAGGTCAACCTTGGATTACCCTCAAGGGGTTAGACCGACCTCTGCCTACTCTAAGGTGGTTTCACAATGTGATTTTGTACCCGAGGTTTTAGGGAAAGAGAAAATAGAAGCAAAATAGGCTAGAAAATAGGGGTACAAGAAGCACACGAGAAAAAGGGGACATCCAATAATTATGAAAGCATTCAAAAGGGCCCATAAAATCCCACTAATGAGGGATAAATAGTATTATCACGGGTTCTTCCATTTTAAGATGATACATTTAGCCCCCACTTTAGTGGGAGTATGAGGAAAGTCATTCTCACGGTAAAGGAAGATGAAGAAGAAGAGAGAAACTTCGTCGAATTTAAAAGACATAGAACATCACTAGGTCTAAGGAAATAGGTCCCCAAACCAAGGATCCTCACTCTAAACCCATGCACAAGGACATGAAAACAAACAAAAAGGAAAATACCAAAAGACACAAAGAAAAAGGGGTTAGTACTAAAACAAAGTTCAAATCAACTAGTGAAAGAGACCTCGATCGGAAATGCCTCATCCACTAATATCATGTTTGCAAGGCTATTTCAAGAGCATAAATTATCACATATAAAAGACAAAGGAAAAATCATAGGTGATATAAACTCCACGATCTAATCCTACTAGCATGAAAGAAAAAGAGAAAAGGAGAGAGAGACATGATTACCTTGTCCAGTAAGATGTGTGTATCTTACTATGAACCACAAAAGGATATGATTGAATAGTCTAACAGGTGTATGTGTGTGCTAGTCAATCCTATAAAACTTTGCACATTTTGGTGGCTTTGCTGGTGTAAATGCATTTATCTGCGTGCATCTTCTGACAACTTAGTGTATGTGTGCGAGTTCTGGCATCTTTGTGCACCCCACGGATCAATGTTGTCTTATCACCATGGTGTCTATTTGTGTTTATAAATTCATATCCCAGGGATGGAGACATGTCACTTATACCCTTTTCGAAATTTAGCATGCTGCAAAAAGCAAAAAAAAAAAGATTAAAAACACAATGCATAACTATAGTACAAGGGTGGTTGTATGTATGCCCCCCTGCTTATTATGTCTAGGTAGTAGACATGATAAGGAAGAGAATCAAGGATACCTACTTGAACAAGGGGATATCCTTAAAGAAACAATATATGCCATATTCTTAATAAAGGGCATTCACCCTTACAAACTAAGAACATAGATAATCATGAAAGGATATATCACTTATAAGAAGATGATCCTCAAAGGGGAGAAATATTGGTTACAAGACATCTACCTTCAAGAGGAGGGCTTGAACAAAGATAAAATCTCCAAGACAAATAGGGGTACAAATATTCAGCTATTTAGCCCCCTGTTACAAATAGGAACAAATAGGAATTTTTGATGAAGGATAACAAACTTTGAATCACAAAGTAATGGAAAAATGTTTATTATGAACATGGTTTTGCAAATAAAGAAGATGTGATGACTTAGGACATACACCTCTTGTATATAAGAGGGAATCCTAATCAAAACAACAATTCCTTGTGATAAAATAATGTCACATAATAAACAAATGACACTATACTAAGGAAAGTAGATCCTTAGACAAAGTGATAGAAAAAGAAACCTTTCCCCCCAAGAATGAAGGAAAGATAGAATAAACCATAAATGATAGGCACCTTACAAGAGATATGCTAATCCAAGAATAAGTTGTAAGAAAAAATCTTAAAACAATGTATATGCTTGAAGAGATATTGTCTAGAAAGTAATAAATAATCAAGGAGAGAGAAAAATAATGTTATGGATGATCATAAATGATAAACATTTCCCTTTATGGCATGAAGAGATTTTTTTGAGAATAAACATTCATGTCTTGCATGAAACAAAGTATCATATACCAAAGAAAGAATAATGTATCATAAAATAATGCAAATCCATAGAGAGATGAAAAAAAGAAGGAAGGATGTCACATGATGTCAACTTAGTGGTCAACCTAAGTATACAAGATATGCACTCCCAATTAGCGAGGACATCATAGTATAAAAGGGATGAACAAAAAAGATATAATTGATCCTTGAGAGAAAAGAAAAAATGATCCAATATATGCTCGTAGTGATATATCTTTTGTAATAAAGATGCACTTCCAAGCAAACATAAGTTTGCTACTCAGGATGTAAATCTCCTAAAAAAGAGAAAACACTTGTGTAAAATAACAAATCCATGCCATAAAGAAAATTATACTATAAAATATGCAAGTACACAAGAGATATTGGATGCAAAGAGAAAAGGAAGAAGGATACATTATGCTCCCTAAGTGGTTCCTATTTATACTAGACACGTGTTTACAAGAAAGCATAAGATTGCACCCGAGATGTTAATCCTTATGTAAAACAATAAATGCACACAAGAAAGTATGTCATAATATAAAAGAAACAAGTCAAAAAGGAGAGATAATGGAACCTGTGAGATAAAGAGGGGAATGAGATAAGACCCTTTCCCCCAAGTGAGGAGAAAAGGAAAATGACTATTATGTTTCTCACAAAGTAGAACATTGAGCCCACATAGGATAGGCTAGCAATGTCATATAGTGAGGAGAAACATAATAGGAATGTAGATATACTAGGTAGAATGATCATGAAAAATGTGCCATTCATCATTGTAAGTCATTTGAATAAAACCACAATCAATGAATTCTTGAATTTTACAGTTCAAATCATAGCACTCACTAGTCCTATGACCAAGAATTTGATGAAACATACAACAAAAAGGATTGCCTTGTTTATGTTTTCTATTTTTGCACTTGTTTTTCAAAGGAAAAGTAATTAAGTTGGCCTTAGTAAAATTGAACAAAATAGACTCTTGTTGTGAGGAGAAACTAGGAGGATAATGTATAGAGTGAAAATGAGAAGGTGGGAAACCTAAAGGTTCATTTGAAAAACATTTGTCATTAACAAGATAAGATACTCCTTTAGGGGGGGGAGGATTGATAAAGAGGACCAATCAATATCCACACATCCATTTGATATAGTTGTTTCAAAAATCCCAAAGGTGGTTTGAGAAGTATCTTGAATATTATTGACATGATTAGGTTTACTAATCTCAAAAGATTCCATAGGAAGGGCCTTACAAATGTCATCTTCTACTGCTAAGATATGTTTAGGAGAAGGAAAAATATAACTCATAAAAGCCTCATCTATAGAAGGAATGTCAATGAAACTCATAGAAAGGGATTTATCATTAGGAGAAATAATCATGTCATCAACCTCTTGCACCAAATGATTGTTATAAGGAAGAAACATTAGAGAAGAAAGATCATCTTATTATTGAAGGCCTCTTTGTAAAGAAGGAGATCTTTACAAGGAATGGTGGTAGTAACAATGTCCTTAGGATTGGGATCAATTTGGTTAGGATGATCATTATGGGAATTAATGAAAGGAAGAACTAATTTATCCCCAAGATATTGAAGATAACTTGAAAAGGAACTAACAAGTGAAGACAAAACTCCATTGAAAATTAAATGCAATGACTATAAATGAAATATTATTGTGTTTTTGTATTATTTTAGACAAAATGCAATGTAATCTAAAAATGAACTAAATCTAAGATGCATTTTTTTTTTTGATTTTGACAATGCAATTCAAGGATGAAAATATAATGCAATGCATACAATGTACTGTAACACCAAAAAGAAGGAAATGTCGCATGTTGGGCTCGCCAAAATGTATAGTGAAGGTGAATACACAAGAATATGAAGCAATTCCAACTATCCAATCAAAATGATAAAGAATGAAAGTGGCAAGCTCACCAAAATGTATAGGGGGAATGAGATCCTATCTTATTACAAAAGGAGGGAGAATACCAAGAGTCCACCACCAAAGGAGGCCCAATTAACACAAAGAGGAAGTGACAATGTGTAACTTTCAAAAAGGGGAGGCTTGCTTGGATTAACTTCTTCCTTTCCCTACAAGAGGGGCTTGGAACAAGAATGCAAAGGAAATATATGAAAGGAAAGTGATGAAATCAAGAAATGAAGAAAACCCACCTTAAAAATACAAACTTGAGAATGCACTGGAAGACCGTGTCAGAATCTGAAATAAATCGAGATTCAAGAGTATAAAATTGGGATCTACAAAATGCAGAAATATGGAAGCCTCAGGACTTGGTTGACCTAGATGGGATGTGGTGACTTGGAGGAAAATCTACCTAGGTCTAGGCCAAAATTGACCTCCACCTGATTTGTAAGTTTTGCCAAGATTTGGATTTGTAATAAAGACCTATTTTTGAAAGTTCCAAATTTGAATCTACACCTGTAACCTACATTTGTACAAGTGAAAAATGGTTTTTTTGTTGGAGAGGGGTTTGCCTCAGCCAAGCCCAATTTTGGAATTAACCTTAACCTTAAAATTGAGACAATGAAAGAGAATGCTAGCAAGTAGTAGAAGTAGATCCAACAATGAAGTATATTATATCAATGAATATGCAATTGTATTTAACATGTAATCAATTATGATGATGCAATAGCCTTGACTAAACACCAAAAACATAGAAATGAAATTAATGCAAATACAAATCATGTATGAATTTTCTTGTAATTCACCTTGAAGAAGGATGTAGGTACAAATATGAAGGTGGATCTTGAATGTATGAATGTGGATCTTCCGTCCTTGATGGCCAATTCCACTATCTTCTTGCAGAAAGAAGATTGATCTTGAAAGGGACATGCACGATCATGGAAAGATGATGAAAAGGCCTCCACTAAACTCCTTGAAATCTCCTTGGATGCAAAAGATCTTGAATGCTTGAAGTCTTGAAAGGTTGTGAAAGGATCTTCTTCAATGCTCCTAGAAAATGCTTATGAATGCTCTTGGAATGCTTGTATACAAAAAATTGAAATCTCTTGAACATCTCTCCTTGACAAAATGAAGTGAGTAGGCTTCCTTTTATACCAATTTCGCAATTGAAATTAAAAAGGGTTGACTGCACAAGGCGGGAAAATAATTTTGAACCCTAAAACAGACTTGAGATCCCAAGGCATTCCACCTCAGGTGGAAGCCGACCTTGGTCTCACCCTAGGGGCTATGTCGGCCTCTACCTACCCTCAGGTGCCTACCCTCAGGTGGTTTCACCATGGGATTTTGTGCTCGGGGTCTCAAGGAAAGATAAAACAGAAGCATAATCAAATAGAAAATAAGGGTACAAGAAGCACAAGGTAAAAAAGGGACATCCAATCATTATGAAGGCATTCAAAAGGTCCCAAGAAATCCCACTAAGAAGGGATACAAGGTCTTATCATGGGTGCTTTCATTTTAAGACGATACAATACTTTAGATCCTTGTTAAAGAACTTGCTCAACCTGTTAGAAGTGATCTTGTTAAAGGATTTAGCTTGCCAATATGTTAGAATCAACAAGTAAAGAATGACCTGATGTTTGCACTCAATGCATGATAGATCCAATATATTCCTGATAAATTTTCACTTCTCTAACACTTCACTACCTCTGTACTATCTTCAAAAATCTCTGTCAATCACCACATACCATCACAACAACATACTTAACGATTTTCGTAACCATTTATATACTTGTTTTAGGTTAGTGCTAGAACCCTAAAATGGTTTACAAGTCAGCCCTCAAATCCAACTTAACAAATGAGTGAGCGTGCAAAAATCAAAATTCAACATCCTTTATGTCAGCCTAAAACATCAAAACTCAAAAAAATGTCTGCCAACCATATACACTTGACCACAACACCGATCTAACCAATTGTATTAACCAGTACTCTATCTTAACTGTTAGTATCACTTCAATCTTTAATAACTCAGTCAGAACTTCAAAATAACTGATGTGATCATAGAAGTAGTCAAATATACCTTTGTAGATAATGTCGGTACGATCGCACACCTTAACTCTATCTCCAACTCCATATCCGGTCATCTGAATCTTGCATACTTCTTACTGATTGACTGGACACTTAGTTTCTCCACCATTTAATCCTTCAATACCATTAGTAAATTTGATCTCTTGACATCAAACGAACATGTTTCCAACAATGAAAACACCACAATATGCTTATGTCACCAAAACACGTATTACCTTCATCAAAATGCGAACATATTATTGCTTGTTTAGTGTGTATTTGTAATTGTTATATGCTTATTTTGTCAATTTCATTGCATAGATGTCACATGTCTAAAAGATATACATGAAAATTTGTTTACATTTTAGGATTGAATTACACAAAATAGAATTAATATTGTTTATTTATATTTGATCATGTGTATTGACATAGAATAAAATGCATGACATGATATGGATGCTGAAATTTGAATTGTACATAAACATACATACAATAATAAAAAATGCTCTTTTTTAGCATTTTGTATTTGCATCTACCATGGAAAATGAAAAGCATAGAAATATTTTGTACTATGTACATTGTGAAATTATGGATGTTTAGATAAACATGCTAGGTTTGATAACAATGTTTGTTGTGGCCATAATGTCTCTTTCTTCAAGATCACGCTTGAAGATTTTGAGAAAAAAATTGGTGACACATGCATTTGCACATTTTATATATATTTTAAAATGCAATTTGATGCGATCAAAACCTTTGATTTCAAAAAATTGATTATGTTTGTTGTAGTGCATTCTACCAAAATTTGTATTTGTATTACAGAACAGACCAACATAAACATATAACACTGCAAGGTCCAAAAGAGAAAGAGTTCAATGTGTAATTACATAATATTGAAAATAGGGTAGAGCTACAACAAGGTTGGCCATAATTTGTCACTTACAATTGTATGCACATGCATGAATTCTTAGTGTTTAGATCCATGTCCCAAACAAGTTTGAAAGCTCAAATATTTAATAAGACAAGTAGCAAAACACTCCAGTATGCAAGTGGAAACATAGAAAGCAATTGTCTCACTAACATAATTCATAGCCCAACACAAGCAACAAAATGCATAACAATAATGAATTTGGATTGTAAAGAAGAATAATAAAATGAAACCACCATATTGAACCATAAACAAAATTGTACGTATAGTTGTTTTTATTGTAGTTTAAAAATTGCACATTACCAATTTTATGTTTTCTTCAATAAATCATATAGAAAATGAATTATTCTTGTTGTAGGTTGATCGAGAAAAGACTCGCTTGAAATTGAATTGGCCTTTCTCAAGAATGTTGGCCTTCATTGTGAATATAATAACCATTCTTTTCAGCCCAACAAAGTAATGGTTGTTGATGAAAATTGCAAAGAATGGACAATACATTGCATTATTGAATACAACATGCGTTACTTTAGTGTGTTTAAACAAATAAAAAACAATACACATAGATTTATGCTAAAAGTGTACATACATAGGAAAATGTAAACAAGAAAAAACACAAACAAATAACTATACGAGCAAATATCTTTAAACAGTTTCTGTGCATAGTCGGAACTTCTTGTGAAAATATCACGAATTTATTTTTACTTTATTTTTGTTTTTTTCCACTCTTTGTTGCATATGTGCAATTGATCAATAACACAAATAAATAGCAAAACAGGTCTTCAAAATCATTTGTTTTTCATGTTTTTGTGTATTTTGTACTTTGCTACAAATTTCATTTTTCATAACATATGCATTGTTTTAGATGTATTATTGAATGGTTTTCAAGATATGCTTTGGTTTTTTGTATGCATATTTTTTTGTGGTGGTCTTAATTATACTACAAAATTCTATAGGGATTTTCAATAATTAGGCAAAGAAATTGTCTGTTATATCCATTTGTAATGTTTTACTATTTAAAATGTTTATTGTCATTATCACATTGCTTTCATAGTGGCATGAATATGTTTATTAGATGTTGCATTCTTTAAGATGTTGCAGTTGATAGAAGAAAAAATATCTATTGCAGAGTAAAATTTGATAGAATTTGTTTTCTTCCATTTTATTTATATTTCCATATAAACAATGCCCAAGGAAAAGAAAATTGATTGCTAATTTAAAAATTACAAAGATCTTTGATATATAGAGATTGTCTAATTTTACTATATTGCTACATTTTATAATGGATGGATTGGTATTGTTCATGTTGTTTATTATGTCAATAAATTATGTTTGTCCTCTTTACAAACAACATAAATTATGTAAAGTCAAGTGCATAAGAAACTAGCAATCGTGGTTAAGCAATGACATATTTATTTTAAAAATGCACAAATAAATCTATGGTTGGTGTATTGCATATGCAATGCAATTGTTTATGTTTATGTCCTTATGTTACGATTGGGCCTCTAAAAATCTTATTGAGTTTTGATGTCACATAGCATGTAACAATTTTAAAACATTATTCATGGGTTTTTTAGGATTGATGTTCTGATTGTTAACAATTATCTTTCGGTTCAGGTATGACACATTATTTTCTTTTTACTTATTTATGTTTAAATATCCATTTGTGGTTACCTATGCATTTAATTATAAGCTTATAGATTTTCAGGTCTACATGTATTTCAAGTGTAGCATGTTTATAGGATAGATTACAAACTTCAAAGAACATTTTGATTTCTCAACGCATTTGCATGAATAAAAAAATGTGTTATGATAAATCATTTTTTGAGATAGCTTAACCCACATTGACATGTGCAGACATATCTTGTTAGCAATAAAAGGATATCAATGAAGTGCAAGAATAACATTGCATGTGTTGTTTGAAGTTCTCTCCAGTCTAGATAGCATAGACCAAACATGTTGAATTATTTTCTTTTATCTATTCCTTTACTAATATAAAAAGATATCTAAAACAAAATTGTATTGTTTGTTTACTTACAAATCTGGCTATGCTATTATTATTCTAGATAGTTGTAGACACTAAAAAATGGACAAGTGTTTAAAATCATTAAAATTGCAAATTCTTAATCAAAATGCTCTAATTCTTATAAAAAAGGATCAAATCAATTTTTAAATAGACATTTATTAATCAAAATTGGACAAAATCAATTAAATCAAAGGAAAAATCAAATGATGACATTAAATAATTAAATAAAAGCTTAAAGGGACCAAAAATATTATATAATTAATTTTAATCAATTAATTGTATAGTTGTTAAATCAAAAATCAAATTAAACCTATTCCCTTACATGGCTAATTTAATTAATTAATGGAATTTAATTAATCCTAATATCTTTCAACAACAATTTGAGCAACGAATGAGAATTGAGGACAAAAGCACATGGATCACTCCAAAATAGTTGAATCTCAATCACACATTTCAACTTTACATCTCATCCACTCAATTTTGTCTTTTTGTCCAAACCTTTGAGACAAACATTTAAATTGTCCCCCCATTTAAAAACATTGCAAAGATATTGACTCAACCAAGGCTAGATCATGATTAAATAACTCTACTCCCTACCCTTGGGATTTTACTATAAATAAGAGTTATTTTGAAAGCAATAATATACTAGAGAATTCATTTGCAAAGCATCATTACTATAGGCAATTTATGCGCAATTGAGAGAAATTGAGAGCATTTGAATTGAATCTTGTATCACATTTGAGAGTTTTGAGAGCTAGATTAAGCATTGTACTATCATATTTCTCATTCTAGATTTGTCACTAGTAGAGAATAGGCTAAGAGCTCTACTTACCAAATTAGTTAGAGAACCATGAGATGTCATGGATGTTAATTTCAATTCTTAGCTTAAATTTGCATTGTATTTTCCTAGAATTGTAGTTGATTATCCTAATTTCATGAAGGTGTTAAACATACACACACAAAACAAGACCTCAAGCCTATGAGCCACAAACAAGCCCAACTGGTGGAGTGAGAATAGTCATTGTGAATACCACCGAAATAGAGGGCATACCACAAATGATTTCTTACAGCTGAAGAATGTAGTACAAGATTTGATTAATAATGGTATGATCACTATAGAAGGGCCTCAAAGTAATGAAGATCACACAATGTTTAAACAACCTTTTTATAACCATGAGAAAGGTGAACCATCCAATGAGAATAAGCAAAGCAGCAACAATGCCAATTTTGCTCCTCATTATGACAAAATCATCAATACTTTATCTAGTCGTGAGCATGTTGTCAATACTATTGTGATCAATGAACATCCTCAAATGGAAACATTTAATGTTATCACTAGGGGGCAGACTTCAAGGATTACCCTACAAGGGGTTGATCCTAAATTTATTGGTCCTCCACAATCCAACATTTTGGCTAAACAATTGTCTACAACAGAAAAGCCATATAGTTTGGTGGATCAACTACAAAAGACTCTAGCACAAATTTCTATTTTGGAGTTATTAAAATTATCTCCAAATCACAAGGAGATCTTAAAGAAAGCTCTAGTGGAAACTAAGGTTTCTATCAACTTGGAAGAGGAGAAGTTTTAGAATATGGTAGGGCACCTTATTGCACCACATTGTCTTTCATTTTCAGATCATGATGACATGTCCATCACCCATCCCCAAAATCTGCCATTGCATATAAAAGTTTTGATTGAAAGACATAGGGTCAAGAGAGCTCTCATAGATGGGGGAGTTGGTCTTAGTATTTGTAGTTTGAGCCTTGTCAAGTCTTTAGGATTATCTGAGTCATGTATTGATCCTACAAAGAGAATTACCATAAAGGCTTATGGTGAAGCAGAGAGATCTTCAAAAGGCATGATTATATTGCCCATTCAAGTTGGACCTGTCAAAAAGGACACAAAATGTCAAGTCTTAGATATGAAATTAACTTATAATATCTTATTGGGGAGGCCGTGGATACATGAGATGCAAGCGGTTCAGTCCATGTATCATCAATGTATAAAATTTCCATACATGGGTGAGGAAATCACAATTGGCGGGGATTCAAATCCTTTCCAATATTGCAATGCACTAAAGCCTCTCCACGAATTATTTATTCCTCATAATAGAGAAGGGATTATTACAAGGGTTACCATTGAAGACATTAAAGTGGATGATCCTAAGTTAACATTAAGTGCTACTTCTATTTCAAACCATCCTCGAACTAACTCAACTACATCAACTAAAGGAAAGGAGCAAGTGAGTTATGAGGGTGCAAATTCAAATGAAAATTCAGATAAAGCATCTACACTAGAAGTAAAACTTTTCAAACCCACCAAAGAGGAGAAAGACAAAGCTAAAGAGGATCATTACAAAAAAAAATGAGTGAGATGATGCACACATTTGAAAAATAATGTAAAATCAATTCCAAGGGAATAGAGGAATATTCTGTTTCCCTATTCGACTTACCTACATCTCCAAGAACACATGGGAAACCTTCTAAGGAACATCTTCCTCACAAATATAACTCTTATTTTGTAAGAGAAAGTGACATGTCAGCATTTGACAAATAAGAAGATGAAGTTCTCCAATGGCTCTATCAAGATGAAAATGATACCTCAAATACCCCCGTGGAGAGAATTCAACACATTAACATTCAAACTGACCAATAGGGAAAAGGGTTTAAAATAATGCAAAAAATGGGGTATAAGGGAAGAGGACCCTTAGGTAAAAGAAATAGAGGTTTGCTAGAGCCCATTGAACCTTCTTGGAGGTCAAAAGAAGAAAAATCAGGGGTAGGTTACCAACACAAAGGAGAAGTTCTAGCCCCATGCATGATTCCTATCCACAAGTGAACAAAGTGGAATCTAATGTTGATAGTGATGATTCCCGAGAATATGAGTGGGATACTTTATCTAAAGACTCATGCCATGATAAAGAGATCATTGAAATACACTCTTTTTCTAATGTCCCTAAAGCACAAATTCAAGATAGTGAAGATTCAGAGACACCTTCTACATACATACAACCCGGTCTAAAAGAATCTAATATAGGGAAAGCACATATTACTCATTCATGGGTAAGGGAACCTTAGATACCTTCATGGGCAAGTGATTTGAATGTTAATTTTAACCCACATGCATTCTTTCCTCTAGAAGTCTTAGAGGGCAATACTCAAGACAACACTCAAGAACATACTCAAATTAATGAATACCCATAGACACTTCTCATAGGGAAAGCACATAATTATCAGTGGGTAGGTGAACCTTATATACCTTTGTGGTGGGATGATTCATATGGTAGGTTTACCCCACATGTTTTCTCTCCCAGAGAAGTCTTTGAGGACTCAAGTGAAGAGGACTTTGATCCTTCTTCCATGGACCATCTTGAGGAAGCTCATGTTATTGACCTTAATGATACAATGTATGAACCATCTAATGAGGTCATGTCCTTAAACCCAATTGATGACACTTTTCCCATTGACTCTCTATCCTTGATGCATCCCAACCTTATTGATTGGGAACTAACAGAAACAAGTGACCTACTATATTTTCCCAATGACCAAGCAATGACCCAATACTTAAATGTGGTTGAGCCCTCTTTCACCAATGAGTTTAATTTGAACATGATGAGAATAGCGAGGGTCCAACCTCTTAATCCAAAAAGAGAAAAAATGAAAATAAAAATAAAAATGAAAAGTTCTAGTGGTG
This sequence comes from Chamaecyparis obtusa, assembly GCA_027943335.1. NCBI lineage: Eukaryota > Viridiplantae > Streptophyta > Pinopsida > Cupressales > Cupressaceae > Chamaecyparis > Chamaecyparis obtusa. Next base: position 511,684 of record BSBK01002956.1, on the reverse strand, counting down.
AAAACCACCATGTGGCAGCACTAGAACCAAAAAAAGTAAAGATAAAGGATGTTTCCTATGGTGAAAACCCAACCGTGGCACCTAAGGAAGAGAGGTTGGATACCCTACCAGCACATGAGGAAGAAAGGTCACCAATTCTCATAGAGCCAATGGAGAAAGTTAACATTGGAATAGAATTGGAGCCTAAATTCATACATCTAGCAGCTTCACTTACACCTTTAGAAAGAAAGGATTTTATCAAGTTTTTCAAAGAAAAACAAGTGAAATTTGCATGGTCTTATGCAAACATGTTGGGATTGGATCCCGACTTCATCATGCACCATTTGAATGTTAAACCAGGGGTTAAGCCTGTCAAGTAGAAGTTGAGAAAGATGCACCCACATATAGCTCTCCTAGTCAAAGTAGAATTGGAGAAATTATTGAAGGTGGGGTTTATAAGAGAAATTACCTATGCGGAATGGATATCCAATATTGTACTAGTCACCAAGCACGACAAATCCATTCGCGTATGCACGAACTTTAGAGACTTGAATCTTGCATGTCCCAAAGATGACTTCCCGCTTCCAAGCATAGATGCAATAGTGGATTTAACAACTGGTCACTCCATGTATTCATTGATGGATGGTTTTAGCGGATACAATTAGATTAAAATTGCACCCGAAGACCAAGAAAAGACAATGTTCACATGCCCTTGGGGTACTTTTTGTTGGAACGTAATGCCCTTCGGCCTAAAAAATGTCGGAGCTACTTACCAAAGGGCAATGACCACTATTTTCCATGATATGATGCACACCTTCCTAGAAGATTATGTGGATGACATATTGGCAAAGTCACATCAAAGAGAAGACCACTTGCAAATTTTGGAAAAGATATTCACACGTTTGGAGCAATTCAAAGTGAGGCTTAATCCAAAAAAATGTGCCTTTGGTGTTCAATCCGGCAAATTGTTAGGCTACATAGTTTCCGCAAAAGGCATTGAAGTGGATCTCGAAAAGGTTCAAGCAATAATGGATATGGAAATTCCAAAGAACATAAGCCAAATGAGGTCTCTTCAAGGGAAACTACAATCAATAAGGAGATTTATTTCTTAGTTAGCTGAAAAGTGTCATTCATTCACAAGGTTGCTACACAAAGATACCATTTTCACATGGGATGAAGAATTTGACAAAGCCTTCACTTTGTCAAAAACTTATTTAATAAATCCACCAATTCTAATGCCTCCTATCAAAGGAAAACCATTGCTACTGTACATATCTGCAACCGAGAGGTCCCTAGGAGTTCTTTTGGCGCAAGAAGATGATCAAGGAAAAGAAAGAGCAATCTACTACTTGAGACGAACATTGATCAAGTATGAATTGAACTACACTTTCATGGAAAGAGCATGCCTACCTATTGTATTTGCTTCACAAAAATTGAGACATTACATGTTGGTGCACAAGGTGAAGCTTATTGCAAAGATTGACCCTTTAAAATATTTGCCTAGCAAAATTGCCTTAACGAGTAGAACAGAAAAATGGGTCATGATATTAAGTGAGTTTGACATTGAGTATGTGTATAGAAAGGCGATAAAAGGACAAGTGATAACAGATCACTTAGCTGAAAATCCAATGGTTTCTTCACAAACTATTCAAGTAGAGTTTCCCGATGCAACAATAGTCAACATAGAAGCAAAGACATGGAAGTTGTACTTTGATGGATCATATACACAAGAAGGTTCTGGGGCTGGCATATTGTTGATTACCCCTCAAGGGTATACTATTCCAAAATCATACAAGCTCTTATTCCCATACACCAACAACATAGCTGAATATGAAGCTTTAGTCATTGGTATTAAGATGGCTTTAGAATGGAACATCACCGAGCTACAAGTGTATGGGGATTCTCAGTTAGTCATCAATCAAGTCAATAATGAGTACAATACAAAGAATGAAAAATTAATGCCTTACAAGACTATGATTGAGGCTTGGAAAAGGTACTTTTCTTTGATAACTTTTGAGAAAATTCCAAGAGAGAAGAACAGAGTAGCTGATGCAATGGCTACCTTGGCTTCATTACTACAAAAACCTGATCAAAATGAGATGTACGAATTCTTGGTGGAATAGTTGGCAAAATCGGCATTTGACCTTCCCGATACCCAAATTGTTGCAGTACTCAATGGACATGACTCACCTTGGTACGACCCTATATATGTTGGCATTAAGTATGTTTGTCATTAGTAACAACACTTATTCAAACTCTGTATGTTTATCGAGCAGACAGGACAGTGTTTACCGAGCAAACAAGACAGTGTTTACCGAGCAGATAGAATAGTGTTTACCGAGCAGATAGGACAGTATTTACCGAGTAGACAAGACAGTGTTTACCGAGTAGATAGAATAGTGTTTACCGAACAGATCGAGATTCACAATGCTTATTGAGTTATCATTACCGAGTGATGAAATGAGCAGTGTTTACCGAGTGCCAGCATGGTAAATAGGGAATTTAGTTTCTACCAAGTGACACTATATCTACTGAGTCTCTAGTATATACCGAGTTTGAAAATACAACCGAGTGGTTAGTATGGACCGAGCCTCCACTTCTACCGAGAGCATGACGATGCCGAGTAACGTAGTGGATGCCAAGTATCAGAAAGTCACTGAGTTAGTTTGCAGTAATTGAGTAACTATATTTGGGCCGACTCAGTAATATTTGTGTTAGCTTGTTTGAGAGCCGACTTTGTAATTATTTTGTAATTGTTTTGGATTGATATATAAACATTTTTTTGTATCATATCAAAAAAGAGAAGAAGCGAGAAATGTGAAAAAGAGAAGGCAGAGATAAGCAAATTACAAAGGGCTACAACAGTATAAGGAGCAGCAAAGATATATCCATCACAGAAGGTGATCAGTACATCAAAGAATCTCAATCAGCAAGTACAGTTGCAAGTAAGAGATCTACTATTTCATCCTAACAGGTGAATCAGCTTAAAATCCTTTAACAGGGTAGACTTAACAGTCTTTGTAAAATCTCTTAACCGAGTGCATACTTCTTTGTATGTTTGTAAATCCTCTAACAAGGTGGACCTAGCAGTCCTTATTGCTCCTAACAAGGCAGATCATCAGAAGTGATCATTGTAAGCCTTAACCTGCAAACTTTATATTGTAGTATTGAAGTTTTGTGGGTATCATCCCCACCCCAGTTTTACTTTCTATTTGGAAGGTTTCTAGGTCACCAAATCTCTATGTTCAAAGTGTTATGAATGTTTTATTCTTTCTGTTACTCATGCATGCAATTAGCTTATTGATCTAAATGTTATTTGGAATATGGTTAAGATCTGAATTTGTTAAAAGTTTTGAAGTTACTGATTCACCCCTCCCCTCTTAGTAACTTGGCTAGTCTTGAATATTTCCAGCAATATATACATATTTCAAAGACCAAGTGTTACCTTTAGACCAATCCCGAGCCCAAAAATGAAATTTCATCTGACAATCAACCCGTTACATTATTCTTTTCGACACATTGTATTGTAAGGGTCTTGATGGGACTTAGATGTCTAGAGGAAGAAGATTCTAAGATAGCTTTACGTAAGGTTCACGAGGGCATTTGCGGGTCGCATTCAAGTGGTTTAAACCTAGCTAAGAAGATCCTTCGCATGGGGTATTTTTGGAAAACCTTAGAGAAAGATGCTTGTCACTTTTTTAAAATATGCAGCAAATGTCAATACCATGGTGACATGATACATGTACCAGCACAAGAGTTACATCCTTTTGTTACACCTTGGCCATTTTATCAATGGGGGTTTGACTTGATTGGAGTAATTTATCCACCATCTTCCAATGGGCACAAGTACATCATCACCACTACGGAGTATTTCACAAAATGAGTAGAGGCCATTCCTTTGATCACGGCCATGGGAAAACAAATCTCCATGTTCATTCTCAATCACATCATTTGCAGATATGGTATTCCTCATGCCATCATCACCGACAATGGATCACAATTCAAGAACAAAGATGTGGATGAACTTTGTGATACTTTCCACATTACACATCACTCTTCTTCCATTTATTATCCATAAGGAAATGGACAAGCCAAAGCTACTAATAAGAACATTTTGAAAATCTTGAAAAGATCGGTAAACAAATCAAAAAGAAATTGGCATGTGCAAATCAACCTAGCATTATGGGCATATAGAACTAGCATCTGGACACCTACAGGAGCTACACCATATTCATTGGTTTATGGAGCCGAAGCTGTTCTACCTTTGGAGGTTGAAATCCCATCTTTATGGGTATCATTGCAAGGATTAATAACATATGAGGATTATAAAGTTGCCCAACTTCAACAATTGGAATTGTTAGAAGAACATCAAACACAAGCCTATGAACATTTGAAAGTCTATCAAAAAAAGATTTTAAGAAACTACAATAAGCATATCAAACCAAGAGTCTTTCAAGTAGGTGACTTAGTGCTAAGAGAAAACCCTAAAAATCAAGCAGAAAGATAAAAGAAGGGTAAATGGGAGGCGAATTATCTTGGTCCGTTCATTATTGTTTCTTCATTTGGATTGAGAACTTATAAACTAGCCAATTGTGATGGGGAAGAATTACAAGAGCCCATTAATAGCATCCATTTAAAGAGGTTCCATACCTAATCAGATGAAAGAGTATTAGAAGAAAGAGTATCAGGCAAGTGTGTATCCGATGGCTCAAGCATCACTTTTGTACATGAGAAAATAAAAAAGATCAAAAACATTGAGAAAAGTTCAAAAACCAAAAAAATTGAAAAAATGAAAAAAAATAAAAATGAAAAAAAATAAAAAATGAAAAAGAGAAAAAAGAGCAATAAACCCAAAAGGTGAAAACTTGGCAATCAAGTGCCTTTTGTTCCCTTAAGTCTTTTTGAGTTGCATGTGTACATATTACATTTCCATCATCTCACTTGTAAATCTTCATTGCATCCGTCATTTGTGCATAGTCATAATAAAACCTTTCAGCTGCATTGTTGCATGTCCTATTTGCCCTAAGTTTTTCACACGATCACATTTATCACTTGGGGGTAGGAAAGGATTGGATTTTTGGTACAAACAAATTCAATTAGTGCTACATTCGATCACAACATCAGAGAGAGAATTATCATTGCTTTAGAAGAGAGAGATTTTGGTTGAACCTTTGATGATATCATTGTTCACACCCAAGTATTTTGATTCCACAACTTGATCCTTGAGCCTTCATTAACTTTATTATTTGGGATTAAAAATTGACAACACTTAAAAGATCAGAATGTTTGAAAATTCTATTTGAAAATCTTGATACATTGCAAAACACTTGAAGCTTTTTGATGATCTTTATTGAATTGAATTTTATCGTGTCTTTTTAGCTAATCGATGATGTTTCGACTAGATTGGCAATGATGGAGACATGATATTTTTCTTGCCTTTGAGTGACTGTCTTGAGGGAGATCCAACATTTTATGTGAATTCATCTAATGACATGGTCATCAAAGAACCATCGAGGACTTTCACATAGGAGGGAGGATTGACCTTTGTTTCTTTATGCAAACGGATACCTTGGCTATTTAGATCTTCCATATCTTAAAACCAAAATCCACTTGCAACATTGAATTTGTTGAAACCGGTATTCATACTCCCATAGTTGGTCATTCGAATAGTGAGGGTTGTACTAGTTTTACACACTAAAATGGTGCACTTCTATGAACCATTACATGCAAGGTTGCTCAAGAATGAGGCCTCACAAAGTGGCTCATAGCTCTCTATGCATGGAGTTGCAAGGGACTATGATGTATTTGCTCTCAGCTAGAGCTACAAGCTTGTGACCTTGCTAGTCAACCACACAATGAGAGATTCAAATGAGGACAAGGGCAAGGGTGCCAATATCCTCAATAATCACTATGAAAATGCAATGCAATGCAAACTAGTCTATGGAAATGAAAATGCAATGCAACTAAGCTATGAAATGGAAAGAACAAGTGTTACAAATCCTTCCTATTAAGCTATGTGAGGCTAAACTATTGCATAAAAAGAAACTAAATTAATATGTCATGATTATGCAACTAAATAAAGGAATTATACAACTAAATGAGATGCAACAATGAAAAGCAAGTCTTCAAAGCTTGATGTAAAATGTCTTCAATAAGCTCCAAATAACCTAGAAAATCTGCAGCATAAAATTAGCATAAAAGAGATGGATATGCAAATGAAGGAGAGAGCTCTCCTTTTATAAGAAATGCAAAGGAATGGACCATGGAGATTAAGAGGCAAAAGACTTAATCAATGGTGGAGCTTGAAAGAGGAGCAATCCATGTGCACAAGTATCCTCCAATAGAAAAATAGGAGTTGACTTTATGTCCATATGAGACAAAAAGTGCTTTTCCCCTTTTTATAAAATAAGAATAATGCTTTATTTGTGCAACTTAAGATAAGATGAAAAGGTGGGGCTTTTTATTTATTAAAAGGGGAGGAAATATTCCTTTTAATCAAATAAAGACTTAGGATAAATGATTAGCCCATAGGATAAAAATCCAATATATGATCGAAATTAAGACTTGATCAAGAAATTGATAATGTTGAAAATATTGATTATTGATCAAAATGATTCAGGATTGATAAATCAAATAAATGAGGCCCAAAGTCTAGGCGACCATTTTGGGGTGCATACATTTGCCCCTCTTTGACTAATGTGTGATCGATCTGGGAACACATGCAGTCAAAGAAGAATTGAAATGTGAGATCGATCTGGGATCACAAGACAACTCAGATGTGAGGTTGATTCAGGATCACATTCGGACAAACATAGACAAAGGCCTTTGAACATTAGGTCGATTCGGGATCACATTCAAAGTAAGAGATAAGAATCTCAAATTTGAGCAAAAGCTCACAAAAGATGTTTGAATCAAGAGAATCAAGGAATCGGGGATGAGAATCCCATAAATACTGCCCCCTCGGAATCGAAATTGAAATCAGGTAGAGGAGAGACAACAAATCGATAAAGATTTGATCAAATTAGAATGAAATCACAATCGAAGGTAAATGATAATAAGATAACCATTAGGCAATGAAACATGCCCCAGCGATGAGCTAGAAGAAAAGAGATAGGGCAAATGAAAGACTAGAAAATTGAGAGACATGAAAAGGAAGAAATTCCACCGAAAATCAAATTATGCCTCAAAAAGTCAGTCAACTGCTCAGAAGAAAGGGAAAATTTGGAAACGTGACTCAGATTTCAATTTTGAGTCCGAAAATGGATAGCAAATGATGTGATATGAAAGACCAGAAATGAAAGATATGATCAAGAAGAATCAGAAAATGAGCACAGTTGACTAACTAGTCCGTAGATGATAAAAAGGAAAGCTCTCTCCATATGCAAAGCGCAAAACTAATCTAACATGACCCTAAAAATGCAAGCTACTATGAAAGTGGTTGACTTGCAAGGTCACAACGCTTATAGACATCTAATTATCATCATCGAGCGTTATTGGTAACGTCGTAAGATCATACAATGCACACTAGTATGACTATTTGAATATGAATATGATCTTTATCAGATAGATATGTGGGAATCTCACCTAGGCATCAAAGACATGTAGGTCAAGATGACTAATGCAGTGAGATCACCTAAGTTTGATATGGCAAGATTATGCTTGTATCAAGACATATGAAAGTTAGGATAGCTAGAAGCATGCACTCGCAAATAGTCAAGGATAATACCTTGTCAATCCATAGTGTCCAGTAAGACCAACATAAATGCTCATGACAGTTAGGATCAACAAAATATACCCACAAGAAGATAAAGAAATAAAACATGTTCTCATACCCTCAGTCTTCTAGCTATGCATCATCGAAAACTTCTCAGGGAGAGACCACTCATCAAAGAAATCCTCATAGATAGCACACAAAGAAAAATAAAGTCAACATATCTCAACGAGTTGATTGTTTAAGTGTGTGTGTGTGTTGGTCATAGAGTCAAACTCTACGTATCACATCTGCTTAGTGAGAAATATCACATTACACTTGGACTATTGGGTAAGACATCTGATAAGTGTTAAGAAACACTCGACGCAAGGGTAGTATTGAAAAACACTGTTTGGGGTGGTGTTGAAAAACACCTGTTGTGAAATGCCCCAAGAGACAAACGCACCTAAAAGACCAATGCTAATAGTTATGCCCCCTAGACAAAGACAAAGACCAATTCCAAATCAAGTTAAATAAGGTCAAGGCATGATGCAAAGTGGCTAAGTGTCGAGGATGCATGCTAACAAATAGGGGTGCAAAGGCCTCAAGTAGCGCCTGTTTCCAGGTTTTCACCACTTGGATTCTTTTTTTGTCAGTTTTTTATTTTTTTATATTTTTGCTACCAAGGCGCCTGTTTCCAAGTTTTCACCAAGGCACTTTTTATATTTTTTTTTTGAACTTTTTGCATTTTTTGATTTTTTTTGATTTTTTCAGGACTTTTTATACTTTTTAGGATTTTTTCAGCATCATATATCAATTTTTTGGTATTTTTTAGGATCCATAAATATGTATAGAGGATGCTCCCAGACAGAAAGGGGCATTAAGAGTAGAACTTCTTGAGGTGCAAAATGTTGATGGGATCAGGGAGCTATTCTCCATCTGGATCTGACAGTAAATATGCACCTGTACCAAAAGCAGCTGTGATGACATATGGTCCAAGCCAGTTAGGTTCAAACTTACCTTTTTGTTCTCTGTTTTGTTGGTTCTTAGGGTTCTCTCGCAAAACAAGATCACCTATTTGAAATTCTCTAGGGTGAACCTTCTTGTTGAATGCCTTGGACATATGCTTCTGATACACTCTCATATGATCAAAGGAAGCCTTACGCTTCTCATCTAGAAGTTCTAGTTCCTGTAGCCTCATGGCGCGATAATCCTCATCGGTTATCAATCCTTTGAGTGAGACTCTGAGTGATGGGATCTCTACTTCTAAAGGTAATACTGCTTCAGTGCCATAGGTAAGGGCAAAAGGCGTGGCTCCTGTAGGTGTGCAAATGCTTGTTCTGTAAGCCCATAGTGCTGGATTGATTTGCAAGTGCCAATCCCTACCATTCTAGTGCACTGTCCTATGAAGAATTTTAAGAATGGTTTTATTAGAGGCTTCTGCCTGTCTGTTTCCCTATGGAAAATAGATGGAGGACCAGTGTTACTTAATTTTAAACTTCTTGCATAAATGCTTTAGGTCCTTGTTCTTGAATTGACCTCCGTTATCAGTGATAATCTCAGAAGGCACTCCAAATCGGCAAATAATATGATTCAAGATGAACAAAGAGATAGTCTTCCCTGAAGCAACAGAAAGTGGCACAACTTCCACCCATTTTGTGAAGTAGTCAGTGGCAGTAATAATGAACTTATGTCCACCTAATGAGTTGGGATGAATCTGCCCAACTAGATCAAAGGCCCAGCACTGAAATGGCCAATGAGAAACATAAGGGATCAGCTCCCTACTTAGAGCATGAATCAGGTTTCCATGTTTCTGACATTTTTCACATGACTTAGCAAAGGCTATTGCGTCTATTTGCATTGTGGGCCAATAATATCCTGCCCTAAGCAACCTTCGGGCCATGGCAAGACCATTAGAATGTCCACCACAAATGCCCTCGTGGATGTCAACTAACGCTTGGTTGGATTCCTCCTTTTCCAAGCACCTAAGGAGTGTCCCATCTAAACCCCTCCTATATAAATCACCAGAGATAAGGGTGTGGTGAGAGGCATTATGGATGAGGTTTCGGCGTTCAGAATGGTTGAATGTGTCGGGGATGATGCCATCACGAAGATATGAATAGATAGCACCATATCGGGAAGACTCGTGTGTGATAATGGTACAAATGACATGGCTTTCAGACGAGTCAAAGATGGGATGGTGTAGCTCTTCCACCAGGAATTCAAATCTTGATTCATGTGTCTCCAACTAAAGAAGTGAAGCTAATGTGGCCATGACATTTGCAGCTTTGTTCTCTATCCTAGGGATCTGTTGAAACGTCACAAAGGTAAAGTAACGTTTCAATGAGTCAACCATCTTTTTGTAGGGTATCAATTTATCATCCTTGGTTTGATACTCCTCATTGACTTGGTTGATGATTAACTAGGAATCCCCAAAGACATGTAACTCTGTTATGTTCCATTCTATAGCCATTCTATAGCCATTGGTTAAAGTTTCATATTTTGCAATATTATTTGTACATGGGAATAAAAGTTTGTAAGACTTTGGAATATTGTACCCATGTGGAGAAATAAATAATACTCTAGCACCTAATCCATTTTGCATGTGGGAACCATCAAAGAACATTTTCCAAGTGTGAGTAGTCATATACAAGATGTGTTCATCTGGGAATTCCACTTGAATAGGCATATTATCCTTAACTGGGAAGTCAACTAATTGATCAGCTATAGCTTGCCCTTTTATGGCTTTCCTTTCAATGTACTCTATGTCAAATTCTGTTAAAACCATTGTCCATTTAGCAAGTCTACCCATGAGGGCAGCCTTACTAAGCAAGTATTTAAGAGGATCAATTTTTGCAACCAAATGTATGGTATGAGCAAGCATATAGTGTCAAAAATTTTGAGAAGCAAACACCACTGCAAGACAAGACTTCTCAATGTTATTGTAATTGATCTCATAGGAGACTAGAGTACAGTTGATATAGTATATGGCCCGTTCTTTCCTAGTATCATCTAATTGAGCCAACAATGCCCCCAAGGAAGACTCTGTTGCTGAAATGTATAAAATCAATGGTCTCCCAGGAATAGGAGGCATCAAAATTGGAGGATTAGCTAAATACTATTTTATTTGATCAAGGCTCTTTTGGCAATCCTCATTCCATACACAAGAAGCACCTTTATGCAGCATCTTATTAAAGGGTTGTGCTCTATCTGCCAGCTGTGAGATAAACCTCCTAATTGACTGGAGTCATCCCTGAAGACTTCTCATCTAACTAATGTTTCTTGGAGGTAGCATGTCTAAAATTTCTTGGACCTTTTCGGGATCAACCTCTATACCTTTTGCTGATTTTATAAATCCCAAAATTTTGCCTAAGGTGACACCAAATGCGCACTTCTTTGGATTCAATCTGAGTTGAAATTGTTCCATGCGATCTAGAATTAATTCCAAATCGGTAAGGTGTGCATCTCTTTTTCTTGATTTAGCCAAGGTATCATCCACATAATCTTCCATGTTCTTATGCATCATATCATGAAAAATTATGGTCATAGCTCGTTGGTATGTTGCTCCTGCATTCTTTAACCCAAATGGCATGACGTTCCAGCAATAGGTTCCCCATGCACATGTGAACGTTGTTTTCTCTTGGTCTTCGAGAGCTATTTTAATTTGATTATATTTGGAGAAACCATCCATTAGAGATTATATTTCATAGCCCGCTGTCATGTCCACTATCATGTCAATGTTTGGAAGTGGAAAATCATCCTTTGGGCATGCTTTGTTTAAATCTCTAAAATCTGTGCATACACGAATGGACCCATCATGTTTGGAAACTGGTACTATGTTGGAGATCCATTCTGCATAATCGATGGCTCTGATGAATCCAGCTCTCAAAAGTTTTTCTAATTCTGCTTTGACAAGGAGAGCTACATGTGGATGCATTTTTCTGAGTCTCTGTTTCACTGGTTTGACTCCTGGAGCTATGGATAAGTGGTGCATTATAAGATTTGTGTCAAGCCCTGGCATGTCAGAATAGGTCCATGCAAAATTAATTTTCTTCTTTTGTAAGAATTGTATATATGCCTTGGTTTCTTCTTCTGATAAAGACTGAGCAAGATGAACTATTTGAGGAGTTTCTTTTGTGATCAAATTAACTGGTTTTGTTGGCTCAATCAATACTGATGATCTATCCTGGAAATAACTCGGCAAGTTATCAAGTACCCCATCCTTGGGCACCTCAAAGAGGTTTTCACCCTCAAATACGTCATCTCTTTTTACTATTTTTGGTTCTGATACCGCCACAAAGTGGTTTTCGCTATCAGACCTATTTTTCTTTCTTTCATTTTCTTTTATTTTTAGACTGAGGTACTTAATATCAGGCTCTGTCATACTGGTTGTCGGTTCACTGGTGGAAGAAGCCACAGGTTCAAGAGCATTCAGATAGCAGGAAAGTTCATAGTCATTCTGAAAAGTGAGGAATCTAGGCTCTTGATGGTGCTGAGACCAGTCAATTAGGTCATAGTGAACAAGGGGTAGGTCAATGACTAGTTCAATGTTATTTATGTGAAAGGTGTTATCTCTGGTGACCATACAATTGGGGTTCATTGAGTCCTCTCCTAAGATACCCGAATTAGGACTCATCGTACCAAATGAAGCATCGTCCACTAAGGCAATTTGAGGAGTACAATCCTCTAGTCCTACACTAAGCTCGTTGGCCGCATCGGGTTGGGTACTATAAGTATGGACAACATCCATGTCCAAATCAACTGTTGCATCTGAAAGTGAGTCCCATTCATACTCATGGGAGTCTATGTCTGAATCATCATTTGGGCCTCGTGATGTAGAAGCCTCAAGGTTGGGAAAGGTTTCCCCTTTTCTAATGCTAGCATTGTTACTATCCGTTGCAGCTAGGATAGCAACACTTTCCATTATCAATCTAGCATTCATATAGTCACTATCTGTCGCAGCTGGGATAGTAGGACCGTCAAGTATCAAATCTTTTGAATCTCCCCAAAGAAGATTTGTTGAAGGCACCCAATCATCAGACATGTCTTGTTGATTAGAAAGATCAGGTGTGTAGTCTGAATCACTGTCACTGTCTGTCGCATCTGGGATAGGGACACCTTTCTTCTTCTTATTTTCAAAACCTAAGCCAACTGTTGACTTATTCTTTCATCCAAAAAGGGCATGGTCAAGAGGCTCAGCTTTAGCATCCAACCTATGGCTAAGGGGACCATATCCTGGATAACCCATATTCTTAACCAGTGTATACCCTCTCCCATAAGCTTTAGGTGAAGGAGAAAAGTTCTCGTTGTGTTGGTATTTTTCCTCATGATAGATCTAGTCCCTTACAACAACTTCCTCTTTCTTGTCCTGAATAGGAACTGAAGACTCAACAAATTTTCTAAATAATGTCATTGCTGATGACGAAGGTTTCATATTTGGTGATGGTTTCCCATAAGACCTAGGAGAGATTGGCATTTTTGTAAAAGAATCAATTTTATAATCTCCCATCCCAAGATCTATGGTCTTAAACTTCTGCTTGCATTGTTCAAGTGAAATACTAGGACTGTCAACTTCCCTATTCAAAGGTACATGTGATCCAGCAGAAATGGTATTAACTGACAAAACACTGTCTCCAGGTATGCAAATTTCTACACCATTATGGGGAAACTTAACACACTGGTGATACGTTGATGGGACTACTTGCATTTCGTGAATCCATGGCCTACCTAGCAAAATGTTGTAGGCTAAAGGTCCAACATCAACAATTTGAAATAAGATATCCTTTTCTACTGGACTAACGCGAATAGGAAAAATGGCCAATCCCTTAGAACTTCTTTCTGCTTCATCATATGCCTTGATTGTGATCTTTTTCCTTGTGTCAATGACATCTTCGGAATATCCTAGAGCCTTCAACAAACTCATGGTACAAATATTGAGCCTCGCACCCCCATCTATCAATACACACCTGACATAGGTTTTATGAATCATGACTTCGATGTGTAAGGCCAAGTTATGTGGGTGACTGATGGATTTATTGTCTTCTTCTGAAAAGGTGAGGTAATGAGGGCTAGCCAAATGGTTGACCATATTCTGGAATTGATCAATATCTAAGTTGTTAGGGACACTGGCTGCTCGCAAAGCATCCTCAAGGACACGCTTGTGCTTAGGGGATAATTCTAAAAGCTCAAAATAGATATCTGCGGGGGTGTACGTTGTAATTGGTCAATAGGATTATAATTAGAATCAGGACCAACGACAGATTTAGGAGGAATGCCCCTTGACATGGGCTTCTTAGACTTGCTAGTGATAGGACCTCTGATAATGATGGGAGCTTGAGCCTGACCCCTAGTGACAGCATTGAGGGACTGGGGCATTCTTCGTGAGTGAGGACCTCTTAGCACCACAACGGGTCTTTCATCAGACATAGGAGTTGAATCCACATCATATCCATAAGGATCTTTCCCGTTCATCATGTTGATATTATCATCAGCCATTTCAAGTATGTTAATCGCATTTTCAGCATTTGTGTAGGCATAGTTGATAGCAGCTTTGCCATGCTTGTTGTTAGAATTCTCCCCTTTTTCATATTTGGGCAAGGGTTCCTTAAAAGCCTTATGATCCGCATTAGTGGTTAAACCATCAAATTGTAATCGCCCACTTTCAATGAGGTCTTGGACAAGATGTTTAAGCCTAAAACAATTTTCAATATCATGTCCAATTCCATTGTGGAAGACACAAAAGGCTTTCTCATCCCACCAATGAGGTTTAGGATCGGGTATGCGATGCTTGGCAGGATCCTGAGGTTGCGCCAAATTATGAGCAATTAGTGTTTTGAAAATGTCGGCATAGGAGTCCCCAAGTTTGGTGAATTGTCTCTTTTCCTTCTTGGGTTTCCCTTGATACTTGGATTTATTCTCTTGTTGTCCTGAGGACGCTTGCAGCTTCATGGCTTGTACCACATTGGAGAGGTTAAGAACTCCTTCATTCTTAGGTTGTGGTGAGTCAACAACTCCGTCAGTGACCACCTATTTATTCTTGTTCCAATAGGAGTTCTTTTTGTCCTTATAACCATGATTGTTGTTGTTTTGGCCATTGCTGTTATTAGTTGATTTAGCCAAAATTCCTTGTTCTTTTAGGACATCCTCTATGCGACATGCCACTTCTACCATGGTATCAAAAGAATTAAATGGTATCTTTCTTACCTCATATCTTAATTCCGGCACTAAGTTACTCACAATGATGTCTATTCTTTCCTCCTCAGGAATTGTCCTGGGATATTTTGAGCACAAACGTCTCCATCTTTGTAGGAAAGTGACAAAAGGTTCTCCTTGATTTTGTTTAAGCTTGCACAAATCAAGCATTGTGACCGACCTTGATAGATTATAAGCAAAATGCTGAACAAATCTTTGGACGAGTTCTTTAAATGACTTTACTGGAGGAGTAAGGTTGGTGAACCACTCCATGGCTTGACCTTTGAGACTCCTCGGAAATAATCTTATCAAGTAGGAGTCTTCATGATGAAAAGAAAAACTCATTATGTAGAACTGTCGAACATGGTCATGAGGGTCACCAACGCCATCATATTTGTCATAGGTTGGAAACTCAACTTTCTTAGGGAACTCAACCAACACCACACTCTTGTCAATCGGGTTGGGAAATATGGAGTCCAAATTAAATGTTCTCTTAGGAGCCCTCATCCTTTCTATGTCCTTCTGCATTTGCATGATCACCTCATTGGTTAAAGGATTCTGTTTCTTAATCTTTTGGTGGACGTCAAAATCATATGGAACTTTAGCACCTTTGTTGATAAGGCTTTCTAAGAATTGATCCTTGTTTTGTTCCACATATCGTTCCACATATGCTTGAAAGGATGGTTCTTGTTGCATAGTCATAAAATCCATATGGTCAAATTTGGCATAACTTCCTCCATGTTGTGAGCCATGATGTGCTCATTGGGAGGGTTTCTTTGAATGTCTATGAGGTGATCATCTCCTATGATGATCATATCTTGAAACCCTTCTTCCTCTAGGACTTGGGGATCATGAGGGTGTCCTTGATCTTTTTCTAGGACTTGGCGAAGGGGTAGATGGGGGTGAGTTGGTCCCACTATTGGTTCCCCTCCCGTTGAATCGAATTTAGATTTGTTGTGCGTAGAGTCTATCTTCTTCTTCTTGGGTGACTCTCTTCTTTATATCCAATAACACATGTTCCTCTTCTTCTAGTTGTCTAAATTTTTCCTTTTTAGCAGCTTGTTCATCCAAATAGGCTTGCTTCTCCCTCTCAATGCTTCTCAATCTTGTATTTGCATATCGAGAGGTGTCTTTAAGTGGGGAGGATGGTCTCGAATGCCTTATTGCATTGGCTGCGTTTATGTGGTGATCACTAGATTCGTTGTTCTGGTCCTCATGTTCTGACCCTGAATCTGAGTGAGCTTGCTTATGATGTCTCTTGGCTCGTTGGTGAGCATCAAAATACCTCGCGTTGTTGGGAGGTGACCCAGGTGGACTAGCATGAGAAGAACCACTGTACTCTCTTCTATGTCGTTGGAAGATATCCTCAAGAGTTTGATTCGTGGCTTCTCTTTGTTGTCGGGTGAAAGTGTAACTCATGTCCATACTTGATGAAAGTGGTACAAAAGAGGTGCTCACTTCACTAGGATTAGCTTTCGGATTAAAACAAACCTCAGATTCACTCTTAGGTGATTGATCAAAAAGGGGTCCTTTTCCCTTATGCTGTCGACGAGTCTTAACTAGTGGTAACTGGCTAAAGGCAACAGGGGGTCGCTTCCCTTGATTGACTTGGTACTTTGTTGTAACTGACATGAAAGAAAGATACTCTTAATGATAAGATGACCTCTCAAAGTGTCAGCACCAAACTAGGATAATCAAAGTCCTCTATTGTCCAAAGAGAAATGAAAAGATAGAAAAGGGGCTTTACCAACACTGTCAAAGAGGTGCTTCAAATCAAAGGGTGACTACCCTTGCACTTTTGAACTAGGAGATTGGACTAGGCCAAAATATGATTGAAATTGAGATGTAAATGAAAGCGATTTGGATAATAAGAGCACTAAAATTTTCCAAGAATGTAGCTAACAATCTTAGAGATGAACCTTGGCACCAAGAATGACCTTCTAATTTGACAATTATTCCAAAGTGATTTCGTAAATCGGATGATGCTATCCCGGAGGACTAAAACCAAAAATTTAGAGTCAAGACAGGTCTCAAACGTCAGAGCAAGAAGCCTACTCTAAGACCTAACCTGATTAACAGCAACTGAAACTAACCAAATTGCAAGCACGATAGAAATTATCTAGGCGATATACTCCAGGCTACTGGGGCAATATACCTACAACTGCACGATACTTCACCTTATGCCAGGTGATATACCTTATAATAGTCGGGCGATACACTCTAGGCAGGTCAGGTGATAGTCTACCAAGGGCGAACTATCGCGCGATATTTCTTCTCAAAGAAGGTGATACTTTTTGAACCCATGAAGTATCGCACAATACTTTTCTCTAAAGGGTGTGATACTATTGCAAGATTACTTAACTCTTGACCAGAACTGTGTAAAATTTGCATTTTTGGGTCTGCTTGGTCAAAATTTTCGATCTGAGGGTTGATGTTTTCGATTTCAGTCACAACATTAGCAGAATTTTGGCAGGTTTGCAAATAGTGAGGGATCAAACATGTCTCGAAACACTTGAAATAAGGGCAAAAGCAACCTTGCCAAGGCAAACACTTGTGATATCAGAATTGAAAAAGCACCTTATGAACGCTACCGATCATTTGTATGTGAGAACATTTATACTGACATCACACAACTGAAGACAATTCAAGCAAGTCTATCCTAAAAAGTCAAGGCTCAATACTTACCAACTTAGCCCACAACTTGATGCCCCTTTGCCTCACACCAAGTGGTTACCCACAAGAGATATTGGCTTTATCGTGGAAGTGCCAAATGACACAACCAAAGGGACACATATGGTGAGTATCTTAAGGTGATCCAGGTAAACCACTTGGATCAATCCTTGCACTAAGAAGATAAGTGGCTAAACAAGGTGGCTTCTATCTAATGGTTCTTAATAAGTATTTCCATTCACAACACCCCTCTTGCTCCTCATAAAGGACTAGGACCTCACGGCCTCAAGAGTACCTTAAACATTCTTGTTCAATGTTTTCCCCATGGTCGCAATCCCATGAGCTACTCACATCAAACGAAGATAAGTGTTATGTCTACCAAGGTTTTTGGTGTCCTTGATAGCCTTGAGATTATAGTGAGTTGGAATCACTTGACACCAAGGAAAATGATGACAAGGTTGTCCCCACTTGAGTCATTCCTCTTGATTGCTCAAGAGCAGACCCGCTAAAAGATTCCTAAACTAAACAAAAAATGGATGATTTTTGAGGTTCAAGGTTTTTGGTTCACCACGAGGGTGAAGAGCATACTCCCCTATCTCAAAAACTTCTCTCAAACATACCAAGCAAAGAGATTCAATTACTCCCTTGCTTCCAAAACCTTAAGATGGGTCAAGATTTTTTGATTCACCTAAAGGTGAAGAGCATACTTCTCCTAGCACCTCAAAATCTCTTTCACAAGGTATTAAAGTTCCTAATAAATGAAACAACTTGTTTTTGCCACACTTAAAAGGAAAGCAAATAAACAAGCAAGATTTTGTTTTTGTTTTTATGCATGAGTAGCCCTGCAAAAACTGTTAGTAGCCCTCTTTGACATGCGATTTTTGGCAAGCTTCTCAAGCAAAAGGCAACTACAATCACAACTAGTTAGGCTCACAATGTTAGCAAAATCCAAAATCTAAATAAAAATAATTGCAAGAAACTAATTTACCTAAGCTAAAAGATGCAAGTTAGACCTATCTAAATACAGTAAAGCAAACCAGCAAACTAAATATGATCAAATTCAGATGATAAAGCTTTAACTGTAGGTCTTTGTCAGATCAGATGATATACCTTGAACTTCACCAGTATCGCGCGATATAGTTTTCTATACTCGCGCGATATACCTCAGTTTGGGCGATATACTTCTCTATACGTAGGCGATACTTCGCACGACACCAGGTGATATACCTTAATACTGCCAGGCGATTCTTCTCTGGGGTGAAGTGTCACACTGGTATAGTAAGGTATATTGCGTGATATACCTGAGAAGTATCGCGCGATATTCTGAGAAAAAGGCCAGAGACTGCAAAATTTTTGAAAAATAATTTGAAAATGATGAAAATGCAAGAAATTAGAGGATAAAGCTTATCTACTCTGCCCCACGGTGGGTGCCAGAAATGTACACACTAAAATGGTGCACTTCTATGAACCATTACATGTAAGGTTGCTCAAGAATGAGGCCTCACAAAGCGGCTCATAGCTCTCTATGCATGGAGTTGCAAGGGACTATGATGTATTTGCTCTCAGCTAGAGCTACAAGCTTGTGACCTTGCTAGTCAACCACACAATGAGAGATTCAAATGAGGACAAAGGCAAGGGTTCGAATATCCTCAAGAATCACTATGAAAATGCAATGCAATGCAAACTAGTCTATGGAAATGAAAATGCAATGCAACTAAGCTATGAAATGGAAAGAACAAGTGTTACAAATCCTTCCTATTAAGCTATGTGAGGCTAAACTATTGCATAAAAGGAAACTAAATTAATATGTCATGATTATGAAACTAAATAAAGGAATTATACAACTAAATGAGATGCAACAATGAAAAGCAAGTCTTCAAAGCTTGATGTAAAATGTCTTCAATAAGCTCCAAATAACCTAGAAAACCTGCAGCATAACATTAGCATAAAAGAGATGGATATGCAAATGAAGGAGAGAGCTCTCCTTTTATAAGAAATGCAAAGGAATGGACCATGGAGATTAAGAGGCAAAAGACTTAATCAACGGTGGAGCTTGAAAGAGGAGCAATCCATGTGCACAAGTATCCTCTAATAGAAAAATAGGAGTTGACTTTATGTCCATATGAGACAAAAAGTGCTTTTCTCTTTTTTATAAAATAAGAATAATGCTTTATTTGTGCAACTTAGGATAAGATGAAAAGGTGGGGCTTTTTATTTATTAAAAGGGGAGGAAATATTCCTTTTAATCAAATAAAGACTTAGGATAAATGATTAGCCCATAGGATAAAAATCCAATATATGATCGAAATTAAGACTTGATCAAGAAATTGATAATGTTGAAAATATTGATTATTGATCAAAATGATTCAGGGTTGATAAATCAAATAAATGGGGCCCAAAGTCTAGGCGACCATTTTAGGGTGCATACACTAGTTTCCAAAAGTGTTACCAAAAGTGATATAAAGCGGTATTCATATCATCATGATGTGGTCAGTGATGGTTGTACTTGCTTTCCAGTCCTACAATGCTCAATGATGAAAATATTTCTCTATGGCATTTCTTTGCTAAAAGCTAGTGACAATTTAGTTGCATTGCATTGCATTTTCATGTTAGATTAAGTGCATTGGTTTGTAGTTATTTTTTCAAGGAAAAAGGGGTTTAGTTAATTAGCTTGATCAAAAATAAGAAATAAAGGGGGTTCAATTAAACATCATCATCCTTGATTCAAATCAATCATGTGAGATTATCTTTTGCATTCATGCATAGAATTACTCATTAGTCATTATCCTTAAAATCTAAAAAAGAAAAGAAAAAAGATTCATTAATCATACATCATTTGCATACATTTAGTTAAGGGGTTGCATACATTCAAAAAATAAAAAACATAGTTGCATGCATTCATATCCATATTTCCATAATAAAACATTTTGCATCCATACATTGAAAATTAGAAAATAATATCAAAAAATACATTATCATTTGCATCCATCTATCGATATCATATATAAGATACATTGCATCCATAGCATAATCAAAAGTAAATGCATCATAAACATCATATAGAACTACATAAAAAGATGATCTCACATCAACACATCAAGAGAATCAAGGAAAGTATATCATCATATAAATGTTCATAACATCAAATGATCCATCAAATCCATATATCAGAGATACAATGTCATCAACAAAGTGGTACATCCAAGTCCTGATCAATAAAACATCAACATGATACAAGTCATCAAAATGAGCAGATCCATAAATCAATCATCATGATCCTGTCAGGCCACGTGATCCATCACCAACACATGATCCTTCTGGACCCCTATCACTTGATCTATCTTGTGTAGGAGTCTAACTAGTGCTAGCAATACTAGGTCTCTGAGTCATAATGGTCATAAACTACTGCATCATAGTCGCTACCTGATCTAATTTGTCGACCACAACTGATAAACCTGCCTGTAAAGTCCTCACATCCTATGATATAGTATCCATGCTAGGAGCAGTCTAAGATGTCTGACCCATATCCTGAGACTGAGGTATCTGTGAAGGCACCTGCTATGCTGGAATCTATGTCTAATAATCTAATGAAGCCTGATGTAACTGAACAAGTGGATCCTATCCATCGGGAACCTATCTAGCAGCATCAATGTGTACTTGTCTCCTAACTCTTTGCTATTTATACTGTCCATCCACTGTCGCATCTCTAGGATGAACAAACCTAGGTCCCTGTCCCTGTCTAGGCCCCTCCTGTACTTGCCTGCCATGTCTATCCCTAGCCCTGAGATGTCCACCTTGTACACGTGGTCCATCCCATCCTCTACCCATAGCTCTAGGAGCTCTTTGTCCTCTACGACAATGCCTAGGTCTACCACCATCATCCCCACCATCATCTCCTCTGTCATCATCAGATTGCTCATCTCTGTCCGGGATGGGCTTCGCAAGATTGGTAAATCTCAAAAATTTGTTCCAAGACCACCATTCCCTGTACTCTACATACATCCCAGCATCTACCACATGCTCTAATATATCCCATCTAAAAAACATCATCCTAGCAATTTGGTCATAAGCAAACTGAAAATCAATCTGAGCCCCCCACATCGATTGCTTTGCCTAAACACGAGCATACAAGGCCATACCCAGTGGCATATCCTGAACCATGTCGTACTATCTGGAAACCTGACCAAAGAAAAATCTCTCTATCACAAGGGTTGACTGACCAATCATCCAACACGGAGCAAACATATACGGGAGCTCATCATCATCCTCCCTCCAACCCTTGCAGCCCAGATATGGTCTCCAGATGACCTGATCAGTATCATCAATCCTGCGGTGCCAGTACTCTAACTTGCCCAGATGATGCTCGACAACCATGCCACTATATAGAAAAGCATAAGGAAAACCACGACGTCTGATGTGATCTGACAATGGTCTCGTAATGGGAAGATGCTCTCATACCCACAACTGCAATATCACAACACCTGCCAACAAGGAAGCACTCGATCTATACACCACCTTATGTAAATCATGGTATAGCTATGCTAGGACGAGGCTGTGCAAGAAAATCCTCTAAGATACAGCTCCATCCAATAGAAAAACCATGACCTCGCCAGTCAGGAAGCAGTAATTCGCCTATCAAAGCACCCAAAATTGTTGGCAAAGTGGGAAATGAAGCAAACTGCACCCACGTGATAGTGTCATCATCAATGGTTTTATCTCCAAACACCCATCTACAAATTGTGCTATCATAGAATGAATCATAATATACCATCTCACCCCGGGTCAGAATGTGCAGCAATCTGTACACATCCTCTGGAGTGATAGTCATCTCCCCAAGTGGTAAATGAAAGGTACTATGGTCAGAGTACCAAAGCTCTGCCACAACCGTCAATAGACCGTGATTCAACTGGAATCGTGGGATATCAAGAAGGAAACTCAAGCCACACATCTCAATAATGTGATACTGTGCTGGGGTCAAAGCCTGACCTAGGTCTATAATCTAAGATGCAACGGTTCGTATGTAAAGCTTACGAAAATGTGCCTATTTGGAAAATCAAGGGAATCATATCAGTATTCTATATCAGTGAATCATTTTAAGTCAATTAATCCTATTAGAATCAAAGTATTATGCAATCACACCTAGTACCATTTATTTGTGTCTCTATGTCCTGAGAATGAATTATCAGTTATCTACCTATCAGTATCCCACTATTAGTTTTTCTATCCTATCAGATTGACAAATAAAAATTCATTGGTACCATTATCCTGATATCCTAATCACTTGTTTTTTTTAACTACAAAAGACCTATCTATCTTGGAAATTCAATCAATCATCCAGAGTTACCAAATTTTAATCAAAAAATCAAGTTTGAGTTTCAAAATTTCAAAAAATCCTATAGGCATCATTTTCTTATTAGGAGGTGGCATTTTACCTTAGACGGTGCAGAAAATTGCATACGTGGCACTTTATTACTCATACGCAATACTTCCCATTTCATGTGGCACTTTAAAGCTCTAGGCAACAATTTATCATGCCTAGGCGTCATTTAAAACCTAGGGTTTCTCAATTGATAAATTATTTATAAATTGGTATTAAAACCCTAATTCTACGCGGCATTTAAAATTGATCAGGTGACATTTTAAACTACCCTAAGTAGCATTTAACTATGTGGACGCATCACTTAAATGAGCAGATGTGTCATTTCACAAGTCTACACGGCATTTCATATATACTACACGACACTTTGTAAAATCTAAACTACAAATCATGAAATAAATGCAATAAATGCTAAAAACATTGCAATAAATGCATGAAAGAGGTTCAAAAACACTCACAGGAGGTTCATAATCCAAGGGTCTTTGATACCGATGACCTCTCTCAAACCGATGCTCTCGAATAGGCACAACCATCATGATCAGCTATCTCAGGATCATAGCAAAATCTCAATAGTGAAAAGTGAAAATGAATAGTAAATTTAGATTTTTCAACCTATTTATGCTAATTTTGACCTAATTCTGAGGTAAATTTTTGAAGGTAGTCACTTATATCAACATATCAATCAAACCGGGGCATTTGTTGAACTAGGAATATCATCAATGTTTTTCAGAAATGAAAACATATTGGATCAATATAAATCAATATCATCAACTTTTTCTAAACAGGCAATCAATATGTTTCATTTCTGAGGGGGCATCATCGGAGTGTCAAAATTGGCATCAAACATCATTGAATCTGGGGCACCAAAATTTTGAACTATTATTAGTGGGGCATATCATATCAAATGTTGAATCATATCAGGCAGTATCATTAATTATATTAGGTATCAAATCAGGACCTAAATCAGTTGTGTATCAGTTAATCAGGACCTAAAAGCGATCATGACATAAAAATTTCTTTGAATCAATGAGCTTCACACATTAATTCAAAGAGGGGCATTTGTAGACACTAAAAAATGGACAAGTGCTTAAAATCATTAAAATTGCAAATTCTTAATCAAAATGCTCTAATTCTTATAAAAAAGGATCAAATCAATTTTTAAATGGACATTTATTAATCAAAATTGGACAAAATCAATTAAATCAAAAGAAAAATCAAATGATGACATTAAATAATTAAATACAAGCTTAAAGAGACCAAAAACATTATATAATTGATTTTAATCAATTAATTGTGTAGTTGTTAAATCAAAAATCAAATTGAACCTATTCCCTTACATGGCTAATTTAATTAATTAATGGAATTTAATTAATCCTAATATCTTTCAACAACAATTTGAGCAACCAATGAGAATTGAGAACAAAAGCACATGGATCACTCCAAAATAGTTGAATCTCAATCATACATTTCAACTTTACATCTCATCCACTCAATTTTGTCTTTTTGTCCAAACCTTTGAGACAAACATTTAAATTGTCCCCCCATTTAAAAAAATTGCAAAGATATTGACTCAACCAAGGCTAAATCATGATTAAATAACTCTACCCCCTACCCTTGGGATTTTACTATAAATAAGAGTCATTTTGAGAGCAATAATATACTAGAGAATTCATTTGCAAAGCATCATTACTATAGGCAATTTATGAGCAATTGAGAGCAATTGAGAGCATTTGAATTGAATCTTGTATCACATTTGAGAGTTTTGAGAGCTAGATTAAGCATTGTACTATCATATTTCTCATTCTAGATTTGTCACTAGTAGAGAATAGGCTGAGAGCTCTACTTACCAAATTAGTTAGAGAACCATGGGATGTCATGGATGTTAATTTCAATTCTTAGCTTAAATTTGCATTGTATTTTCCTAGAATTGTAGTTGATTATCCTAATTTCATGAAGGTGTTAAACATACACACACAATAGTAAATTGTTTTCTCTCTTGAAAACTAGAACTTGTTCACTCAAATAAAAATATGCCAAACAAAAATAAATAAATAAATATATAATTTAGTAGACATTGCAATTTATTTGTCTTTCACCGTGTACTTGCATTGTAAAGTATCTTCTTTTCCACATGTTTTTTGTCCTGGCATATAACTTTACAAACACCTTTATTTTTCCATTGATTCTACATATTTCGAACAAAAAAAAGAAGTAAAAAATTAATAACTAATCATTCATCTAATTTTAGAAAATGACAAGAATTTTTTTTCCTCAAATTAATGTATTCCATAATAGTCAAAAACTATTTCCTTTAACTACAATTTTTTCTTTCCCTTTTAAAGATTAACATATTAGTAAGAACAATGCCCATGAATATTTTTAATTGCAAGGTATGCAACAATAATCCAAGTAAAGTAGGGAAAGAAGACAATGATCCAATCTTGAACCATTGGTTTGGCTTTTTTTTGGACATTGCTTCGTCCTTTGCAATCTTTTTACAAAATGCATTGTCTTATGAGAACACAACTAATAAAAAGTCAAACAAATCATATTCTCCACTTTGCCTCTTGCTTCGTCATTGCTTTGTTCCTTGTAATGTCCATATTATAAGCTAAGTATTTATTGATAAAAAACATCAATTTCTTTTGTCAAAAGCACATGCCCATTTTTCACTTGGAAGTCTCAATTTTAGCCTTTTCAACAATCAATTCATAATGAATGTTTCTAGACAAAAGCATCTCATTTCCTATAATGAAGTAAAATTGTAAGGTTATGCTAACTAGATTCATGACAGTATGAATAGGTACATAAATTTCAAGTGCCAAGTGAAAAATGTGGTACTTTCTCTTGCTCCGTGCTTTGTGCTTGAGGAACAAAAAACAATGCAAACTGAACAAAAATAATGCGAGCTATGAAAAATAACATCATATTCATTGTTGCTACACTTAGCACTCACCACAATGACACATAGCATTTACTCACCAGAATGACATGTAGCATTTATCACTTCTATAGATATTACACCACCAACCACTATATTGAAATGGTAGAAACGTGGGTCCCCTCTTTTTTTGTTCCAATTCTTCACATTTAGAACAAAAAAACCATCACAAAAAAAATAGAAACTAGTCAAATAATTTTGAAATAGCATTTTTGAAATTTACAAAAACCAATCATGTTTTCTAACAATTTGATACTTTGATGTTAAACTTATTCATGTCAGAGAAAGAGTTTTAGTCAATGGATATAGTTTTTCAATAGTGTGGTTATGATGTATACAAGATTGAAATGGTCAATTGGTATAGTTCTTATATAGTATGGACAATGTGAAAAACTGGGAGGAAAAAATAGAGCTTCACATATGCTAAAGTCACAATACTTGACAGGGTTTGTTTCAATATTCACAATTTTCATTTTAGTTTGACAAAAGACTTGGCATGAGACATAATGATGAAGCAGATAGAGGAAAGGCAAAGTAATGAAAAATAATGGTCCTACACACAATCAAGGGTTTTGAGCTATATTGAATGGTTTTTTGCCTCCTATACTTGCTTTAGCTATGGCATATATTATTTCTTAGAATGTTTAATGATATTACCTATAAAAAGTATGTTTAATCATTTAGAAAATTAGCTAATGCCTATTACAGGTTTTTTCTTTTAATCATATTAAATAATTCATAGGTTTTAACTCATTTACCCATGTTTATAAAATGTATGCTATCATATTTCTATTTGTCTATTTCTGTTTCCTTCAAAATCAAAATAATGCAGGCTAAAATAATCACAAACCAACACAAAAAACTTTAGACCTAGAAAACAATGAAAAATAGCACATAGACCACTTTTAAGCCATGCAAAAAATCACAACACAATGGACCAAGCTATGGAGAAGATAAACCTAGCAATGAAACAACACAAACCAAACTCCATACCTCATAACTAGCACCCACCTCTCATACACAAACCCTACCTCATCTCTTTCTCGGTCTTTGCAGAAGTCCAAATACAATGCAATTTGAAAAAACTCATGTTGCATTTACCATTGTCACATATGGCATTTACAACTTCCAAAGATATGCACTTCACCACCCACTATATTATGGTCACAACACACGTGGGTTGCCTCCTTTTTCCTCCCAATTTTGCACATTAAAGACAGAAAAACCATCAGGAAAATAATAGCCGACCAATCAACAAATTTTACAAAATCTCAAGAAAAAACATTTTTGGAATTTACAAGTCCCATACTATACAAAACTATACCCTTTTCCAACTATAGTATTTGACCAAAAAATTATCTCCACCTTTGAAAACTTAATGGACCACTCCTCTACAGAAAACATTAGTTGTGTGCCTATTTTTTGCACTCGCAAGAATCATTTCACAATAAGAGTTTTAGTCTATGTACATAGATTTTATTTAGTATGGTTAATATCCACAATTGGAAGCAAAAAAAGGCCTCCACATATAAAAAGCTGCTAATATATTTGGTGCTTGGTACATTTATTTATAAATGCCATTTCATAGGTAATATTATGTTGTTGATAAAGTTAAACTTGATAGGATACGTTTCAATGCAAAAAATGCATAGCTCAACGAAACAGTGCCTATTGCTTTGTCTTTGCAAAAAACCAAACAATGCATCATGACATAAATCAGATCACATTCCCCATTGGTATAGATTGCATTTTCCATTTCCATAGATATTTACTCCACCATCAACTATATTATGGTCACTGCACACATATGCCTCCTTGTGTTTTCCCTCCCAATTTTGCACATCAATTTTTTTTAAAAACATGACAAAAATAATTGCTAGGGAATCTTCATATTTTACAAAATCCCAATGATTTTTTTTTTTGTTGGAATTTACATGTCTTATACTATGCAAAAATTAAACTCTTTGTCCAAAAAATTGATTGGTTCAATACAATTAAACTCTACTAAATAATGAATGTATACTATATTATTGAATGTTGTTCATTGCAACAAGGAATTAACATACAAAAGGTTGCATTTGTCATGCCAAAGGTCTATTTAATAGAAAAAAGGACATAGAAAAATTAAAACCTTTAGTGACATAATTTCCTCTTGATTTTCCACTAATAGGTATACTTTTTACACCAACAGGTTCTTATCTTAACAAGTGATTTTGTAGAAATATGTTTTCCCTTTCCATTGATCTTGTTATAGTCTATAAAAGTTGTTGTCAAGAACATACAATGAACAACTTGAAGAATAAGCTATTGTAAAGGTAAACAAAGTTTATACAACAATTCAAATAAGGATAGGTCAAATAAAAACCAATTTTGGTTGTGCCACTAATATATCATTAGATATTAAATTCTAGATCTTAAGCAATGCATTGCCAACTAAATCTATTTTTGACATATCACACATCCATTGTTATTTTTCCTTCTCAATTTTAAATATGAAAACATAGTCTATAACAAGATCAATTCATACCTTCCTGCCTGTTTAAATCTCTACTCTAATAATTTTGTGGCTGTAACAAATTTTGTTCGATCTCAAAAATTTAATCAAAAGCAATGAACAGTTAGAAAAATAAGTCTTAGCTTCTATTTCGACACTAAAAATTCTTAAGAAACTGATTCAACTTCCTCTTCCAAGAAATAAAGAAAATCAATCAATCATCATGCTTGAAAATATCATACAAATTGTAAGAGAAGACACATGACACATTACCTATATCTTGATTACAATAATATTTTCTCCATGTTTTAACATTATAAAACATAAACTAGACACTCTAAACTATTTTCCCTATATTATTGTCATTGTTGGTAATTTTCAATTGTTATAATACTAAAAATAGAACACATGCCTTGGTCTTGCTAGCACATTTTCTAAAATGTGGATAGGTGCACTATAGATCTCTATAATTTTGTTGACTATTAGTGTCTTACATTTAGTCATATATCTAGGCAATGATGATCGGTCATCACTACGACCGAGCCATTTTGTAAAGGCTGAGTTTTGTATTGTATACTTACCGAGCAGTAGTACTGCCGAGTAAAGTTATGGTCACATTATGTTTGTAATATACTGAATGTATAACCGATGCCGAGTTACATATATCAATGATTACCGAGTGATGGAGAAGTTCAACTGATGTTGAGTACAGTTGATGCCGAGTGCTAGGAATAACTTTTGCCGAGTTAGCCAGAATTGGCATGCAAGTCTGGAATGGCACAATGATCGAGGTAAACCATTTTTGGTGATAATAATGTTTTGTATTGAGATAATTACGAAGGTGATTATGCATCCATACCGTTATCATTGATCCCTATGTAAAACCTAAAGCCAATCAAAAAATTGTATAGTTTAGGCGGCAATAGAAAAATATATAAACCGTAGATCTTGTAACGGTAAAACATTTTTGTTACTATATAAGGGAAAGATCTAGATCAGAAATGTGAGTGAAAAAAAAGAGAACAGGAGATATTGAGATCGAATGAATACTATGAGTATGAGGAAATGATCAAGAAAAGTATTCAGACAGAGTTCAGTGACCGAGCAAAGCAGTGAAAGGACAAAATCAAGAAAGATCAGATAGAAGAGATCACAATCATACAGTAAAGAGAAGATCTGTAATCAACATATCAGTGCAAACTGAAAGATTAGATACTGAGACATTTTGACCAGTGTATCAGGGTAAATCTCTTAACCGAGTAGTCTTAGCGGACTTTTGTAAATCTCTTTACTGAGTGCTTACTTTATTGTAAGTTTGTAAATCCTTTAACAAGGTAGACTGTATAAGTCTCTTAGCTTTTAACAGAGTAGACCTCTCACAGGGTAGATCATGTTTTGATCACAATTTGTAGCCCTAACAGGCAAACTTTATTATCTATAGTAGTGAAGATAGAAAGGATAGAAGTCAGTAATTCCTGATTCACCCCCCCCTCTCAGTACTACTTTCCCATTTACATTTCCAACATGCACAACAAATGAGAATCAAAACACAATTTTATTACATAGTGGAAAATATTGATCCATGATCTCTTGATACGACAAGACAATTACTTTATTTTATACAATTAATGTCTTTTATATGCATTTACTATTGTGCTTCCATCATTCTCAAAATTTGACTATTAAAAAAATAAAAAATGAATCACTTCCCTTGTTTTTGCTCATGAATTGTTGAAATGTATAGACAAATACATATCAACACAAAGTCTACACATATTTTTGTTTCATAGACATAAGTCCTGATCCGATTTGCTTTGATATGCTTATGGAAAATTCTTTATCTTCCTTGATTAATGATTGCATCATGCATTTGTCATTTTAGCACAATATAATTCTTCATTTAGTATACAATAACAATTTTCCTATGTCAATTGAAGGATGCCTAAAACAAAACTATGCAACACTATGTAAAATTCTTTAGTTTTTCAAAAGTTTCTATTCTATAATTTTTGTTAAAGGTATGATGGTTGATTACTTTGTTTTTCTCTTTTCTCTAATTCACTTATCTATAGTCTTTTCATAGCATGGTCATACCTTTAACTTTTCTTGGATTATTACATTCAATAAAAAAAACTCTATCTAAACAATAAATTCATATTGTATTTAGTAGCTTGTGCATTGTTCCTTTAATGACATTTGATAGATGGGAATATGTCACTGCTAGAACTAAACTTGGTCATATGTTATACTATTTTCTTTTTCCAAATGTAGAAAAAATATTTGTTTGTTCAAGCCTTTGTCATATCCCCAACCAAACATGTTTAAGACATTCTAAAATTAGTATCTTCGTTTTACAGGTAGTGAAAGAAATAATATCAACTTTAAGTTTTCAAAGGATTTTTTTATCTATTAAATGCCACATCAAAAACAAAACAATACTATAAAGATCATATTATGTCATGAATAAACCAAGAAAAACCATCTACCATTGCTCAAAACACTCCCTCACTTCTTTCTAAGTAATCGCACCATTCTAACTCATGTCTTCTCAACATGATAGCACAAATAATGTCCATAGATATGTTGATATCACCTACTATAATCCAAACCATCACAAAATATTTTTAAAGCACTTCAATGTATTGGAAAAACTGAGCAATAAGTAAGTAAAACCTGAGGGTGGGCTTTGAGGCATGATTGCTATTTTAAATATTTCATTTCTTAGCTTGTCCTTGGCATATCTTTCTATTCAAGCTATTAACTAGTATTGTTCTATCAACCATTTTATTTTTCAATAGCATATATAGTTTTAGTTGAAAAAAATAGTTTTTCTATAGTATGAGAAGTGTATTTCAAGAATATTCTTTATTGATATTTTGTAAAATTAGCTGAATGTTCACCTATAATTTCCTTGCTTCTTATTTTAGAATTAATATAGAAAATGACCAGAAAAAAATGACTCCACATATGATAATTTACCAGTATACTTAGTCAACCATGCATTGTATAATTTATGCCATTTAATAAATGATTATATTTCATTCATAGACTTAACGTTGATATGGTTTGTTTCAAATTCTATTATTTATATTTTTGTCTCAAGTTGGTTGTCAAACTTGATAAAGTAATGAACAAGCTAAAGACAATGAAAGATTTTTATATTTGATGCTTTTTTTTTACTGGCCTTTGTTGCTTAGTTTATTTGCTAAACCATTCATCTATTTTTTGTTGCATATTGTTCATATAATAATGAAAATTATACAATCCTATCAAAATTACATTTTCCAAAGACAAGTAAGAAAAAATATCATTTCCACTATCTCTATTTTGATTAGGTGCACTATGCTCAAACAACGAGTATATTAAATTCCATGTCATGTTTGAACCAAACCAAAACTTTTTTATTCCATCATGTTCACAAAAGAAAATAACAATGCAACTTAATACACCACCATACTTGCATATATTAACAAAAATGTGTTGGAAAATGCAATGCACATGGACTATTTATTTAAAAATAAGTTTGCATATTCCAATTGCTAACATAACATTAAATAAATAGTTAATGTACCTTTCCTCTACTAACATATTTTTCCTCATACTTGTAGATATACAACATATACATTAAAAATTGAATTGCTTCGAATTTAACATAGGTTTTTGTTTCATTCTTCTCCTTTCAGGCATGGACAATCCCTTCCTTTACTTTTTGCTTCTTATATTGTTAACATATTAAGTTCTCCAAACTGTTATCCAACTTAGCTAATTCTTTCTTTTTTCTGATTATGTAGGTCTTTATGCTACCTTCTACTTCAACCAACCATACAACTTTTATACATCACACCTTTCTCATTGTTTTGACACAAATATTTTCCATTTTTTAATCTCTCCTACACTAGGTAGGGACTCTAGCTCTATCAAAGCTCTTGTTTATTAAGATATATGTTTCACATGCTTCATTCATCACATTATCAATTATATCCATATCAAGGTTCTCAAACAAGTCCTCAATTTGTTTTTCTACTATGTTTGCCTCATTATATGTTTGGTTCCAATTCTTCATCATCTCTTACTTTTGTAAATCTACATTCTTTAGGAAATAAGGTAGCAATCAACTAAGAGGGCATGGGGGGGGGGGAATCAGTTGCACCAAAAAATCTAACACTTCAAACCCTTAAAGCCATTAAACCTTCAAACCCTCGAGTATAAAACCCTTATGATGTATTTATGATAAATAAAGAAAGTATGCACAAATTAGAAAATATCCACAACACATAGCACAAACATTTTTATGGTGGAAAACCAAATTGTGAAAAACCACAGTGGGGCTTGAACCCACAATAAGAATAATACCTTGTTAGAAGTAAAAACTTATTAAAAATATGGAATGCACATGCATTTAGGCACACTACCTAGATCTCACTGCTCAAAAATCTGTGGTCTACAACTCTAAGGAAGAATTTTTCCATAGAAACACAAATTAGACTACAATCAGATGGATTTATGAATTGTATAGTAGCATCTGATTATGCCTTAGTCAGATCCATTGAAGTACAATTAGATCTATGTTGCAATTCTCTCTAACTTCTTTAGATGAGAAATTCAACCTTCACTAGATCTGCGTAATTTCTTCACAAAAAATACATGGCATCCATGATAAACTCTTATCTTTCACAACCAAATCCAGATTTAAGATTTTTCTCTAGATCCTTGAATAATTCATCAACCATAATTGACAAAACCTAACTTTCAAATTCCATCTCACAACACCAAAATAAATGATCCTAATCAAAGTATGTCCCCCAAACATAACTTAGGCCCTTCATAATCACCTTGAGATCACAATCATCGCTATCAAATGTTTTACCAATCACCCATAAAATGTGTTACCTATTTTATTGACACGTTGGCCAACTACACAAGAACACCTTCTATAAGTGGGAAAAATCCTTCAAATCTCACCACCTTGATTGATGCAAATCACCAAGTTAGCAAGCACATAATTCAAGAACATCCATAGGAATCATAAATAATAAATAAATATCTAAACCTTCCACATCATCAAATTCTGTCAACATTACTTTCCAACCTTCAAGAACATTGTCCCCTTCAACTAAAACACTTGTAAATGCCTTACGAACCTTCAAAATCACTAGCCCTTTGAAATGAAGATACCTCTCCATGTCCTAAACATATTCTCAGTTGTGCAACCAAAGATCTCATCTTAAACATGTGCGTAAAACCAATCTATGCAACTCTATTACATTGATAGACAGTAAAGTAGCTAGTCACCATCTGTGATCTCACAACTTACTCAGATCATTATGTTCATACATGTGCTTTGACATGGACCTAGAAAACAACCTCTACATCATCTCCTAAGGTGAATGACTCCTCATATTCAGTATCCTCTCCCCACCATACCTTTGAACATACTATTCATCTGACAAAACTGCATAACAAACATGTTGATAGCAATTCTAAGACATCAAAATTGCCAAAAATATCCCCCTTTGGAATTTATGGCTACATGTAATGTGAAAAATATATAATACAATCAGAAACCAACACAATCTTCATCCTAGAAAGATAATAAAAAACACTACCAAAAAATATCCTTCTTTGGAATTGATGGCTACATGTAATGTGAAAAATATATAATACAATCAGAAACCAACACAATCTTCATCCTAGAAATATAATCAACAACACTACCAAAAATATCCTTAATTATCTTTCAGAGTCTTTCTATATCATCTTCCTTTAGGAACTCTCTATCTCTTCCCCTCCTGGGAACAAGCTTCCCTTGGTTCCATTTTGATTATATACTCTTGTCTCCATCAGTTACTCCCCCTTAGATATGCACTCTTCTCCATAGATGAAGCTCTTTCTTATTTTCAAGTATAGAACTTATTTTTCACATGCTCTTCTCTCCTCCTTTGACATAAATGAAAAAGACATCTCTCTCTACTCTAATCAATAATGTTCTCCCCTTTTTAGCCATCAAACACAACTTACCATTCTATGAGCCACTAACATAACACACCATCTCATCAAAACACACCAAAACTGATATGTTCTTTGTTCTTGAGTGCAACACAAGATTCTTAGAGATATTATGGCACTCAAATTATCACAATATATAACAATATGCTAATCAATTCAATTCTTTTATTAGATAACATCTTCTTCATCCAAGCTATTTGCATACAATTTCTAGTAGCAACAATGTACTATGCCTCTATAGTATATAAGTAGACGGAGTTATGCTTCTTACTCATCTAAGAAAATAATATGCCTCCCAAAAGGAAAGCACCTCCACTTGTACTTTTTCTATAATCAACATCACTAGCCCAATCAACATCTATATTTACACATAAGGTGAATTCATCTCCTTTAGGATACCACATCCCAAAATCTTATGTCCCTTTTAAATACTTGAATATCCTCTTCACTGCTATCTCATTATTGTTTCTAGGATCTTATTGAAATATTGCAACATGACACACCATATTCATGATATATGGTCTAGTGTGAGTCAAGTACAATAGACCACCAACCTTACATTTGTACCTAGACTGATTGACCTTAGGTTACTCATCATATCTAGACAAATTTCATTCTATCACCATGGGTGTACCTACTAGTTTTGACTCATTCAACCTAAATTTATTCAACAGATCCTTTACATACCTAGCCTGAGATATAAATATCCCATCCACCAATTGAGTAATCTACAATACTAGAAAGAAGTTCATCTCTCTTTTCACTGACATTTTAAACTCATTTTTCATCTCCAAACCAAATTCTTGACTCAACTTCTCATTTCCACCAAAGATAATTTCATCAACAAACACCTCAATAATTAAAATATATTTATGCACTTTATTGAAAAACAAATTACTACCCTTGTTACATTTTTTGAATCCTATCTTTAGTAGATACATGTCCATTCTAGAGTAGTAAGATCTAGGAGATTTATTTAGCCCATACAATGCCTTCTTCAACTTGCACACCATATCTAGTTGATTTGTTAGTTGAAAACCATTATGATGCTCTATGTAACCTCTTCTTCTAACTCAACATCCAGAAAGGTAGATTTGACATCCATTTGGTATACCTTGATATTATTATGAGTAGCATAAGAAAGGAACAATCTAACTGCTTCCAATCTTGTCACATGAGAAAAGGTTTCATCATAATCTATCCCTTCCATTTGAGAATATCCTTTGCACACTTATCTTTCTTTGTTCCTCACCACTTCTTCTTATTCATTCATCTTGTTTTTAAATACCCACTTGGTGCTAATAACATTTTTGTCCAAAGGCCTTTAAACAAGAACCCATGTATCATTCTTCTCAATTTTTGATAACTCCTCTTCCATAGCATCAACCCAATGATCATCCTTGTAGGCATCATTCATAATCTTTGGCTCAATCTCAAAGATCAAACATACCCGATCTTGAGAAATCCTTCTACTAGTATAAACACACTTTTCCTTATCACCTATGATTCGATCTTTATAATGATTTATCCTCACATACCTTGGTGTCTTTAGCTTTTCTACATGTATCTTTTCTTTCTCTTCTCCACTTGTGTAAGCATCATCATTTTCATTCACCTAACCACTTGAAGCTGGAGTCTGAACTAGTTGTTTCCTTATTTGATTCCAACTAGAACCTAATCATCAAAATCATATCCACAAGATTTTGATAGATTCTCTAACCAATTATCCACCTTCACATTTGTACTATCCACAAACTTCTTTAACATCTTGTTGTAACACATATATGCCTTTATTTTCGTATAATACTCAAGGAATATACCTTGATCACTCCTTGCATCAAACTTTCCTATGTCCTCATATCTCTTAATGTAGCATTTACGACCAAAAATTTAAAATACTTGATAGTAAGAATATTTCCATACCAGAGTCTGTTGGAGATTTTCTAGCAGGCCAGTACTGATTGTATGTTTGTCATTGATGACAACATATGGAAAGTAGCGTGTGTGGAAGTCTTATGTAGTAAGATTTTAGTATATGAAGCATGGACATGATATCATGGGCATAGAGGTTAACTATTCATATAGACAATTATATAGTAGCTGGTGTCATCAGTGTTCCTGACAGAGTTACAAGAAGTGTTCTGTGTATGGTTATCCGTATAGTTATCATGGAGCCTTGCACACTTGGATATATGTTGAAGACATGTTAGTGATGTTTTAGTTATGGACGCATAGTTTGTTGATGAGTAGAAGTGAAGTTATGCAGTCACTATTCGCCAACAACAGTTTCCTGTGTTTATTCAGGAGAGCCGATAGAGATTTTATTGGTTATTGAGTTGTGCCTATTTTTAGGGTATGCGCCCTTGGATTTAAGCTTAGAGAAGAGTTATTGATGTTTAGTTAAGAGTACATGAGTTAATTCAGCTTATAGAGAAAGATCCAGTTGTTTTGGTAGAGCCGATAGTGTGTAGCGTGCGTCTACAATTATCTTATTGGACATTTCCCAGAATGTGTTGTGTGCATAGTAGAATTGACAAAATGTTTATTGGAGTTTGTTATGGTTTCTCTAATATGATTTCAAGGTGGTTCTAACAAGTTGACTTGATTATATCATTTAGAGGAAAGATATTTATAGGCAGTCATTTGTGATTGCTTGAGTGTGGTTCATGGTTGATTAAGTAGAGTAGAGAAGAGTGTGCAAAGTGTTGAGCCATCAGAAGAAGGTCTATGTGACCAAGTAAAGTACTCATGCTATTCATTGGAACTGATCCAGATAGCAGGTCAAAGCACAATTCACCAAGATCTAGATATAGTGTGTATCTATTATTTAGAAGGTTGTAGCCTTCACCCATTTGAGTAGTGAGCTCTCAGACAGTGTGTCCTCTCCCCTAATAGGGACAATTGTAAAAGACTCCTAACAGGGTCCAAACCTTGACTAGGTCTACTATACTTAATACATTGTAAAGCAACTCCTAACAAGGTTAAGGATCTTCTAACAAGGATCATTATACACTAGTATATAATATTAGTGGGTATCAAGTCCCACTAGGGTTTTTACCTATTTGGGTTTCCCTGTAACCAAAATATTGGTGTTGTGTTCATGTGTTCTTTCATTGTGCTTATGCTTTATGTTTAAGTATACTTAATTGGATAAAGAATTGAATCTTGTAGATAACTGATTCACCCCCCCCCCCCTTCTTAGTTATCTCTTGGGACTATTCCTAACAATTGGTATCAGATCCAAGTGCCTCAGAGAGAAATTTTAACAGCTTGAGGTTGTTTAGATGGCGTACTTCAGGAAAGAAAGTCCTAAGTTCGATGGAGAGAA
Organism: Chamaecyparis obtusa; assembly: GCA_027943335.1. Lineage (NCBI taxonomy): Eukaryota > Viridiplantae > Streptophyta > Pinopsida > Cupressales > Cupressaceae > Chamaecyparis > Chamaecyparis obtusa. The sequence continues at coordinate 474,008 of BSBK01002956.1, read as the reverse complement.
TTATCTTGATTGGAAGAACAAGATGGTGACCCATTTGTAGTGCATTGGTTTTGAAGTTTTTGATGTAACTATCAAAGAAACCAAGATACCTACCCTAGAAGACCTTACACAGGATGATGCTACTGATAGGCAAAAGGAATTGTTTCATCAAAATGCTATTGCTAAAGAAGCCCTTATCAGCGTCCTATTTGATGGTGAGTTTTCAGAAATGAAAAAGGTAGATACAACCCACAAAATATGGAAGCACCTAGAAGACATATTTGAAGGAGACAAACAAGCAAAGGATGGGTGCAGAAAGACTTGGAAGAAAATATACAATGCATTAGAGATGCTGCTTGAGGAAAATATTAGAGCTTATAATCAAAGGATAAATGAAGCAGTTGCTGGCATCAGAAACAATGATGGAGAGATTTTAGAGGAGGACATCATGGACAAGTTAATGACTACTCTTACTCCTGAATATGAAAGAAAGATCAACATCCTTGATGAGACCATGCATCTTACATCTAATTTCAAGAGAGAGACCTTAATCAGCAAAATCTCAACTTTTGAGATTTCAAGATTGAAGATAGAACCAAAGAGTGAGACAACTTTCAAAGCAACCGCTCATGGTAAGAAATTTGCAAACACTTCTAGTAATTTTGATGATGATGATGAAGAGAAAACATTAGATGATTTTATTGCTATGATTGCCAAAAGAGAAAAGAAAGGAAAAGGAAAATATGAAGGTCAATTACCATTTAAGTGCTTTTCATGTAATAAGACCGGTCACTTTGCATCTAAGTGTCCTACTAGAGCTAGAAAGTTCAAAAAGGATTACAAGCCCAAGTATTCTAAGGAATGCTACTATGCTAGAGATGGAGTTTCAAATGAAGAATCTGGTGAAGAAGAAATTGGATTCATTGCTATTATAGACAAATGAATAATAAGACAGCTCATGAAGATAAGAAAGAGAATCAAGAACTAGCATTGATTTCACAAGCTAACATAAGGACAAACTGGATTATAGACAGTGGTTGTTCACATCACATTATAGGTGATAAAGGTAGGTTTGTTCATTTGGACAAATACAATGGCAGTACGATCAGATTTGGAGACAAAAATCCTAAACCAATAGTTGGTAGAGGAGCCATCATTTTGGATGGAAAGAACAGTACTGATGATGTTCTTTATGTTGATGGTTTGAAACATAACCTTCTCAGTGTTGGATAGTTACTTGGAAAAGGCTATCAGTTGGAATTCAAAGATGACAAGTGTATCATTAACAAAAACTATGGTGTTATGATTGCATCAGGCTCAAAGACTAGAGGTAATGTTTTTCAACTCAATTCAGAAGCAAGTTGTTTTGTTTCTAAAGTTGATGACAGTTGGTTGTGGCATAAAAGACTATGTCATATCAATTTTGATAACATAGTAAAGATAAGCAATGTTAAGGTAGTAAGAGGTCTACCTAGCATAGCAAAGCTAGTTGATACTATATGCATGGAATATGTGATGGGAAAGCATGTGAGAAATTCATTCAGGAGCAAGCAGAATTCAGTAGAGAACAAGTTGGATCTGATTCACACAAACCTATGTGATCCAACTCAAACAAGATCATACTATGGTGAAAGGTATTTCATTTTGTTTGTTGATGATTATAATAGAATGATGTGGGTTGCATTCTTGAAAGATAAGTCAGAAGCTTTTGAGAAGTTCAAAATATTCAAAGCTAAGGTTGAGAATCAATCTGGACTAAAGATAAAATGTTTGAGATCGGATAGAGGAGGAGAATTCACCTCTAATAGATTCTATGAGTACTGTGAAGAACATGGCATAAAGAGACAGTTAAGTGCACCTAGAACCCCTCAACAGAATGGAATTGCAAAGAGAAGGAATAGGATCATTCTTGATATAGCGTGCACCATTATGATAGAAGGAAAAGTTGCACACACCTATTGGAGAGATGCGGTCAATACAACAGTCTATACCATCAATAGAATTCAATTAAGGCCTGGTGCTAACAAAACACCATATGAGCTATGGTTTGGTAATGTTCCCATAGTAAAATACTTTAGAATCTTTGGAAGCAAGTGCTACATCAAGAGGGATGAAGTAGTAGGCAAGTTTGATGCAAGAAGTGATGAAGGTATTTTTCTTGGTTACTCTACTAAAAGTAAAGCTTATAGATGTTTCAATTTAAGATTGAAAAAGATCATTGAAAGTGCTCATGTAAAGATTGATGAAAAGATTATGATTCAAGAAAGATATCATGATGACTCACCCATGATTGAAGAAGAACCTAGACCCTCCACTAGTGAGATAGTTATTGAAGAAATGTTTGATAGTATTGATGTGTTATTCAATGACCCTGAGACAAGTGAAGAAAATACTCCTAAGGCTGATGAGTCAACATCACCTAAAGTTTGAAATTTTACATCAAGAAATCATTCCAAGGCAAACATCATTGGAGATCAGAGTGGCAAAGTCTTAACAAGATCACAAGCAAAGAACTCAGCTAGCAGTGAAGTGGTATGTTTACTATCTCAGATTGAACCTCTAAGTGTTGAAGATGCTTGTAATGATTCAGATTGGCATGATGCTATGAAAGAAGAACTTGATCAGATTATTAAGAATGACACTAGGGAACTGGTCCCATGACCTAGTGACGAGAATGTGATTGGAACAAAGTGGATATTCAGAAACAAGATGAATGAAGATGGTACAATAGTAAGAAATAAAGCAAGATTAGTATGTAAGGGATATGCATAAAGAGAAGGCATTGATTATTCAGATACATTTGCACCTATGAGCATATTAGAAGCTATTAAGTTATTTCTAGCTTATGATATAGTCAAAAACTTCAAAGTTTATCAGATCGATGTCAAGTCAGCATTCCTAAATGGAGACTTGAAAGAAGAACTATACATTGAGCAGCCATAAGGATTCACCTTATCAGATAGACTTGACATGGTATGTAGATTGAAGAAGGCCCTCTATGGACTTAAGCAAGCCCCTAGAGCATGGTATGAGAGACTAGATGGATACTTAATAAAGATTGGATTCAAGAAAGGAGCAACAAATTGTAATCTATTCATTAGAGATACATCTGAAGGTTTACTACTTGTAGCTATATTTGTTGATGACATTATCTTTGGAGGTAATGACAAACTTAGTGCTGAATTTACCAAAGAAATGCAGAATGAGTTTGAGATGAGTATGATTGGTCCTATCAAATGCTTTTTGGGACTAAATGTGCAGCAGATAGAAAAAGGAATTTTTATTAATCAGTCAAAGTATGTGAAAGAGATACTGAAGAAATTCAAGATGGATGATTGCAAGCTAGTAGGAACCCCTATGATCACTGGATCCAAGCTTATAAAAGAAGATGACTCACCAGTAGTAGATATAACATTATACAAGTCTATGATTGGTAAACTCATATATCTTACTCAGACTAGACCTAATATTTCCAATGCAATTGGCATAGTTGGAAGATTTGCAGCAGAACCTAAACAAAGTCACCTCATGGTAGTAAAGAGAATATTCAGATACTTGCAGGGCACTATAGATTATGGTCTATGGTATCCTAACTCAAAAAATGTTGACCTTCATGTGTACACTGATGCAGATTGGGCAGGATGTGTTGATGACAGAAAGAGTACATTAGGTGGAGCAGTGCTTCTTGGTGATAGACTTGTCACTTGGACAAGCAAGAAACAAAATTGGATTTCTTAGTCAACAACAAAAGTGGAGTATGTTGCAGCAGCCTTGAATTGTTCTACAATTGTTTGGATCAAGTAGATGATAAAGGATTTTGGAATTTAAATTGATTATCCTATTGTTATTCATCGTGATAACACTAGCACTATAAATATTTCAAAGAACCCTGTGATGCATGCAAAGACAGAGCACATTGAGATCAAGCATCACTTCCTAAGAGAGAAAGTGGCAGAGAAAGAAGTCAAGTTGGACTATGTGAATACTAAAGATTAGTTGGCAGATATATTCACAAAATCCTTACCTAAGGATAATTTTAAGTATCTTAGGGAGAAGTTGGGAGTCATTCCCTTCCTTGATTCTGCTTAGAAGAAAGGAGGAAAGGAATCAGTCCTCAGGGACTGATGGAAGGTTGAATAATCTACCTCAGGAGTAGTACCGGTGCTTAAAATGAATGGCACCCTTTTCCATTGATGTCAAAGGGGGAGTAATATATAGAGTCATGAAAAATAGAAGTAAAAAGAGGAGTAATATACTAAGGGGGAGCAGTATTCAAATATGACAATAGTTTAGTTAAGGAAATGGAGAATATTATAAAATATTGTAGCAGAAGGAGGATTCATCTTTGGGGGAGTTTTGAAGAGGAAATGAAGAATGTTATAAAAGAAATGTTCATTTGGGTTGGTGGTGGTTTTTCATTCCACATGTTTCCATCAATGCCAAAGGGGGAGATTGTTGGATATTTAGTAGCAGGCCAGTACTGACTGTATGTTTTTCATTGATGACAACATATGGAAAGTAGCATACATGGAAGTCTTATGTAGTAAGCTTTCAGTATATGAAGCATGGACATGATATAGGCATGATATCATGGGCACAGAGGTTAACTATTAGTACAGATAGTTATATAGCAGCTAGTGTCAGCAGTGTTCCTGACAGAGTTACAGGCAATGTTATGTGTATGGTTGTCTGTACAGTTATCATGGAGCCTTGCACACTTGGATATATGTTGAAGACATGTTAGTGATGTTTTAGTTATGGATGCATAGTCTGTTGATGAGTAGAAGTGAAGTTATGCAGTTGCTATTCATTAGCAGTAGTTTCCTGTGTTTATTCAGGAGAGCCGATAGAGATTTTATTGGTTATTGAGTTGTGCCTATCTTTAGGGTATGCACCCTTGGAGTTAAGATTAGAGAAGAGTTATTGATGTTTTGTTAAGAGTGCATGAGTTAATTTAGCTTACAGAGAAAGATCCAGTTGTTTTGGTAGAGCTGACAGTGTGTAGCGTGCGTCTACAATTATCTTATTGGACAGGTCCCAAAATGTGTTGTGTGCATAGTAGAGCTGACATAATGTTTATTGGAGTTTGTTATGGTTTCTCTAATATGATTTCAAGGTGGTTCTAATAGGCCAAATTGATTATATCATTTAGAGGAAAGATATTTATAGGCAGTCATTTGTGATTTCTTGAGTGTGGTTCATGGTTGATTAAGCAGAGCAGAGCAGAGTGTGTGAAGTGTTGAGCCATTAGAAGAAGGTCTATGTGACCAAGTAAAGTACTTTTTCTATTCATTGGAACTGATCCAGACAATAGGTCAAAGTGCAGTTCACCAAGATCTAGATATAGTGTGTATCTATTATTCAGAAGGTTGTAGCCTTCACCCATTTGAACAATGAGCTCTTAGATAGTGCGTCCTATCCCCTAATAGGGACAATTCTAAAAGAATCCTAATAGGGTCCAACGCTTGACTAGGTCTACTATACTTAATATATTGTAAAGCAACTCCTAACAGGGTTAAGGATCTTCTAACAAGGATCATTATACACTAGTACATAATATTAGTGGGTATCAAGTCCCACCGGGGTTTTTACCTATTTGGGTTTCCCTGCAACCAAAATATTAGTGTTGTGTTCATGCACTCTTTCATTGTGTTTATGCTTTATGTTTAAGTATACTTAATTGGATAAAGAATTGAATCTTGTAGATAACTGATTCACCCCCCCACCTCTCAGTTATCTCTTAGGACTATTCCTAATAGAGTCCATAAGGTGTCTTACCAGTGTTCCATTTAATTTGCACATGGTTAAGAGTATACACTTTAGTACTAACCGCTTCTCTCTAGAACATCTGTAGAACATTCCCTTCAAGCATCATAGTACTAACAATGTCTAGAATTGAGTTTTTCTTCCTCTCTACCACACTATTCTTCTATAGGGTCCATAGAGAAGAAAAATATCTTCTTATTCCATGCTTCTTACAAAATAAATTAAACTCACCTGATGTGAATTCAACTCCTCTATCTGATCTCAAGCACATCATCTTTAGTCCTGTCTATGTTTCTACCATGGAATTCAATATCTTAAACTTATGATAATATTATAACTTCTCCTTCAAAAAGATCACCCATATCATCCTTGAGATGTAGTTGTCAATAACTAACATAAAGTACCTATGACCTTGAGAAATTCTTGTTCTAGTAGAACCACATAAATCAGTATGAACAAGATCTAGAAAACTAGTGTTTTTAGATTTGGAATGGAAAGTAACCCTTTTTTTCTTATCTAATTGCCATTCCTTTCAAGTAGTATTGACATGCTTCTTCACTCTATCAATATCTCTAACAATAGAAGTAGAACTTATGGCCATAACGTTATCAAAATTCACATAACATAACCTCTTATGCCATAAACAACTTTCATTTACGTGTGCAATAAAAATTCTCAAAATAGTATTCAAATAGAATATGTTACCTCTTATCTTTGCCCCTATTGCTATCTCCATTCCAGACTTGTTCAATATCTTGCATGCATTATTCTTGAAATGTAGTTTGTAACCTTTGTTCATCAGTTCTCCAACACTTCGAAGATTATGTTTCAAACCTTCAACATACAACACATCATCTAAATTTTTCTTTCCATCTAGAGAAATAGAACCTCTACCTCTAATCATACCACCAGTGTTATCTCCCCATATTACCATACAACCACCATACTTCTCAAGTCTCACAAATTTTCTTTTGTCACCAATCATTTTGTGAGAGAAACCAATGTCTATAATCCATTCATCTTTCTTGATAACTTTACCAGATAGGGTTTTTTCTTCAACAATATATTTAGTAGAACTAGAAGGAATAGAATCTTAAGACTTGGAATCATCTTCTTTAATAAAAATGAAAGAAATAGTAGACTTAGGATCATCATAATTAATACCTTCTTCTTTCTCAGCAATGAATGAATTGGTAGGCATAAAATATGCAGGCTCAATATCCTCATCATCATAATCAATATCCTCATCTTCAAAGTTATTATCCTCATCTTTGACAAAAATGAATGTGAAATCATCATCATTCTTTTTAGACTCATCATCTATAACTCCATCATCACTAAGAGAAAAGTATCATCTTTTCACAATAGTAGGTATTTTACTTTTCCATCTCTCAGCTCTCTCTAGACATATAGAAGAAAAGTGTCCTATCTTACTACATGAAAAATATTTGATAGATAACATTTCTTTGTACTGACCTTCAGAATCTCTAGTTAATCTCCTTGAAATCATTTCTTCCAACTATTCAATCTCTTTATCTTCTTCCTCTATTTCTTTCATCTCCTTCCCATATTGCGACATCCATTTATTTGCTAGTCTTTTACTTGGTTTTGATTTTTGCATGTCCTTCCTAGATGTACTAGTTTGAATGTAGTCTTAACCTTAGATAGTGTATCACCAAATGTACTTAACTCAAAGGCAATAATATTACCAACTAGTTTGTCTCTTGTTATGTTGGTCACTTTCCTAATCTCCTCAATGGATGTAAATTTGTGGTTGTAGGTAGGGTTTAGTGATCTTAGCACCTTTTCCACAATTTCATCTTCTTCCAAGGTACCTCCAACACATCTAATACAAGTTATAATCTCATCCACCCAAAAAATGTAAGGTTCAATCCTTTTATCTTCACTCATTTTCAAGGCTGCATACAAACCTTTCAGTCTTTGCAACTTGGAAAACTTCACTTCCTTGTCTCCTTCATGCAAAATCTACAACTTCTCCCATATCTCATTGTTCATCTCCAATTCCATGACATTGGTCATTTCTACATTATTCAATGAACTCAACAAAGCTTCCTTTGCCCAAATATTGGCTTTGCCGTCACTGATCTCTTATGGAGTTGAAGGGTTTGTAGGAGGATTATAAGATTGCTTAGTAACCTTCCAAAAATATTCATGAATGCATTTGAGATGCACTATCATGCGTCTCTTCCACAAAGTGTAGTTAGTTTCATCAAACCTAGGATTGTCCTTTTATTCTGCCACCTTCAGATCTCCATCAACTTGTTAGGATTCCCTCAAGGGACCGGGCTCTGATACTAATTCTAGGAAAGCAACTGAGAGGTAAGCAACTGAGAGGTGAGCATGAATTAGTTAAACCAAAAATTCTAAAACTTCAAACCCTTCAAAAGTATAAAACCATTATGACTAATTTATGATGAATGAAGAAAGTATACACAAATCAGAAAACATCCACAACATGTAACACATATTTTTATGGTGGAAACCCAAATTGGGAAAAACCACAGTGGGGCTTGAACCCACAATAAGAATAATCCTTGTTAGAAGTACAAACTTATTACAAATATGGAATACACATGCATTTAGGCACACTACCTAGAGCTCACTACTCAAAAAGCCTTGGACTACAACCCTAATGATGAATTTTTCCCATACAAACACAAATGAAACCACAATTTGATGGATTTATGAACCGTATAGTAGCATCTAATTATACCTTAGTCAGCTCCATTAAAGTACAATTAGATATTTTTTTAAATTCTCTCTGACTCCTTTAGATGGAAAATCCCACCTTCACTAGATCTGTACAATTGCTTCACAATCAATCCTTGCAATCCACAGCCAATTATTCTCCCATGCAACTACATCTACACTTAGTATTTTTCCCTAGATACTTAAATAATTCATCAACCATAGTTGACAAAACCTAACTTTCAAGTTTCAGCTCACATCACCAAAATCAATGATTCTAATGAAAGTATGTCCCCCAAACATAACTTAGATCCTTCATAATGAACTTGAGATCATAATCACCACCACAAAAAATTTTACCGACCGCCCATAAAATGTTTTACCAATTTTCTTTGCATGTTGGACAAGAACACAAGAACACCTTATATAACTAGGAAAATCCTTCAAATCTCATCACCTTGATTGATGTGAATCACCAAATTAGAAAGTACATAATTCAATAAAATCCTTAGGCATCATGAAGAAAAAATAAACATCTAAATCTTCCACATCATCATATTTTGTCAATATTACTTTCCACCCTTCAAGAATACTGACCCCTTGAATTGAAACACTTGTAAATTCCTTACAGACCTTCAGAATCACTAGCCCTTTGAACTGGAAACACTTCTCCATGTCCTAAACATATTATCAGCTATGAAACCAAAGATCTCATCTTGAACACATGCATGTAACCAATCTCTGCAACCTTGCTACACTAATAGACAGTAAAGTAGCTAGTCACCATTTGCGATGTCATAACTTACTTAGATCATCATATCAACACCTGAGCTTTGACATGGACCTAGTAAATAACCTCTACATCATCCCTTGAGGTGTGCGACTCCTCATCTTTAGTATCCTCTCCTCACCATACCTATGAACATATTGTTCCTCTGGAAAAACTACACTATAGACATGTTGACAACAATGCCAACACATGAAAATTGCCAATATATCCTTCCTAACTACTTTCTCTAGGTATCCTACATTAAAATCTAAATCTTTTAGTTTTGTAAAAGTATTTAATAGTTTCTCAAATATTTCATTTATTGTAGTTTCAAGATTCGTTAAATGAAGAACTAGATGAGGGTTTGAGTTATAATTTTAAATGGTGAAACACCCTTGCTTCTAAACCCTTGTTTTAATGATTAATTAGATACACACGTTCTTCAACTTATCTTACTAGTCCTTATAGAGATTTTTTTGTTTGATCATAATAGATTTTAATTTTCTCATATATGTCTTTGTTTTGGTGTGGTGTGGTTTTTTGGAATGTGAAGTCATCACAGATTCCCACTAGTTGTGGTTGAGTCAACATAGATGGCAACTTACTTGAAATAGTAAGTTTGTTTGGTGACTTACCATAAATAATAATTAACATGTGGTAAACATATAGTTGTATGAGTCATACTAAATTTAGTAATTTGTCTTCAGTTAGGACTCTACAACTCAATTGTTATATGCAATTCAAAGTCATGTTTTGAAGTACATTTTGAAGATTGTTGTAAATATAAAAATTCATTAGAAATAATACGAAATATATTTGCCCATGATTTTTTTCATGGTATAATTTTACCATGTTTTTCCATGTAAATTCTAAGTATTATATGCTTACATTCTCTATAATTTTCTGCACTTTTAAATTTCATAACACAACTAAGGTCCTTGTTTTTGATAAAGGTAAATACAGGTTTTGAATGGACCTTGAAATTATTTACATCATACAAAAAAATATATTCAAAAAATCCCTTAAAAACATCGAATGCCTGCTATACAATGAAAAGTAGGACCCCAACCAACCCAAAAAGAAACCCAAAATAAGTTAAAACAGGAAACCAAAAAAAATTCACCAACAAGTCAACCAGCAAACTACCAGTAATAGACCGGGAGGACTACATTTTAATTTTCATGGCTCTCTCCACCTTTTTCTGCATTTCCTCCATTTTCTGAATGGAGTCTTTGAGACCTTTCATCTCCTTAGGCATTTCAGATAGCTTCCTTTTGAGACTACTTCTTGTTCTAGTCCCCAACCTTGAGCTCCCAGCATCATCTTCCACCGTGATAGTGGTATTCTCCAACATGCTACTCTCCAGGTAATTATACAGAGCCTTAAGGTTCATCACTAAGACTTTAAGTCCCTCATTGCTATGCTTGAGAATTTCACTTATGATGTGTCCATTATAACTTATTTTGTCATTCAGGTCTTTCAAATTATCATCCATAATGGCTTTGATTGTGGAAGTTAGGTCCTCATTTGAATTGTTGTTACCTACCTTCATCAAAAAATTCTTTTCCAACTTAACTTTTAGGGGTTCCATGGTATCTTCCATAACCTTCAAGTGTTGCCTCATCTCTTGCATTTCCTGGCTAATCCACTTCTCCATGTTGATGATGTGTCCCTCCTTTCTCTTAACCTCCTCTAGGATTTTTTCATCAATTTAAAATCTAACAGTGACCTCCTTGTCTTTTTCTCGTCTTTACCTTTTCAGATTTCTTTCCCTAGCCCTAGGATTTAGCTGCCCGTATGAGACTTCCTTTTCATTGCTCTCATCTTCCTTTTCCTCAAAAATTTCTTCTTCTTTATCTTCTTCCTTGTCCTCTGCCCTTTCTACTTATTTTTCCATTCCCTTATCTTCTTCCTCTCTTCCCACATTATCATCATCCTCATTATTCTCCTCTTTTTCATTTTCCTCTGAACTTGAGCCCTTATTATCTGAGGCCTCCACCTCATTCATAGGATTCTCAACATTAATCTCCTCTGAGATAATTTCCTCTTCCTTCCCATAAGAAGAAGGGTTATGGTCATCAATTTCCTCTCCAATGTCATGGGTACTCTTCTTCTTTTTCCTTCCCCTCTTGTGGGTATCTTCCTTTTTCTCTTCCGTCTTGATTTTCTTCTTCTTCCCAATAACCCTTTTAGGTATGGGTTCTAGGATCTTTTCCCTAACATAGTCTGCAATGAGCATGATCAACCCTTCATGCAGCACTATATTTTTCCCTATTCTCCATTATGCTATTGTTCAGAGAGCTTAGCAAAAAATAAGGAAATGAAACTTTCTTGTTATGCCTAAAATGATTTACCAAAACAAAATGAAGGTTGTAAATCTTATAATAGTGTCCACCTAGAGTAAAATACTCTGGCCTCACCTTCAGAATCTTAGCCCAAATACTCTTAATTTTGAGAAGGGCTTTCTGGACTTTTACAGAGCTATGGGAGGTAGGAAGAGAAGATGCGAGCTAGGGAACTATAGTGATTGGAGCTAGAACCAGGAGGTATGGAAAATACTTAAAGACGGGGGTCTGGCAGTTTACATGGAGAAACTGTATGGAGGGAAGGTTGCTGTGACCAAGAACTCCATCAAATCCTGGAACAAGGGGAGTGTTATGGTTGGTACGCATAACATGGAGGTGACTAAGGAGATAATAGAAAAAGCGACGGGTCTGAAGATTGAGGGCATTAACTTCTACAGGGATAGGAAGATCTCAGACAAAGCCTTGGAGGCTTTTGCGCCTACGGAGTAGGAGAGGAAATGTATGGTAAAGGTGGACAACTCTTACTTTAATCCTAAGAGTATTTCCAGGCCTTGGCGTCTTTTTTTCTTTATGATTATCAGCTACATTACCCTTGATGGTCGTTATACTAAAATTTACAACCATCATTTAATTCTTCTGAATCATTTTAGGCATGGGGTTAAAACCAATTTCCCTTTTTACCTGCTGAGTTCTTTGAATGCATCTATCCTCAACTGGAAAAGGGATCCGGAGGGTGATCATGCTTTCCATGAAGGGCTTATGGTCCTCATTTATGAGGTTCTGAAGTTGAAGAAGGTGGAAAGGCCCCGACTTAATAGGAAAGCCCTCAAAGACTATGAAACTGATGAGAAAGAGTCTGAGGAGCCCTTTATGGAGGAAACAGAAGAAGATGAGAGTGATTTTGAGGAGTTTCAGGAATCCACTCCCAAAAGAAAAAGAAAGAAAAGAAAGGTGGAGGACTCGGTCAAGGATATGGATTTGGAGGAAGAGGAGAGTAGGGAGGATAGCTCCAAGAAACAGGGCAAAAATAGAGTGGAGCCCATTGGAAAGCACACCAAAGCAAAAAAAGAGAAGAATTAAATTGCTAAAAGGGTTTTCATTTCCTTTGATGAGGGTTCTTCTCAGGATAAGAACCATAATAAATAGGATGACCGTGTGGACAACGACCCTGCTATGGAAGAGAGTGTGGGGCTAGAGCAAAATGTGTTGGTTGAGGATAATATTCTGCATGATGTTGCACAGGTTGTCACTAATATTGAGAAAGATGGGTAGGGGAAGGATACGGTCAACACGGGGAAGGATAAAGTGGAGAGTTCCATGGAGAAGATGGAGGGAGGGAACAAGGAGTTTGAGAATCTGGGTTGTCTGGCCTTTTTGACCACCCTTAGCAATATTAAAATTGATATTACTGCCATGAAGTCTCACATTCATCAGCTCCAAAAAGAGATGTGGGTCCTTAAAAAGATGAACCTGGGGGAAAAAACCATGGGCCAAACTATTGATGAGGTCATTGAGACTGTCGGTAGTGCTGAGGGGCTCACTGTCTTCAATGACATAATTATTGCTATGGAGAAAAAAATTGATAATAGTGAAGGAATGACTAAGAGAATTAAGATAATGGAAAATAAAATCGACAAGCTGGAGAAAACAATTGGGAATATAGCAGAGTAGAGCTATGCTATTCTTAAGGTGTTGAATGAGAATGTGAAGATCCTGGTGGACAAGCTGGACCAAGGGAAAGGGGAGCAGGTGATCACTAAGGCCAAATATGATCAAGGTCCTAGCAAGCGTACTAGATCTAGGTTCAGGAAGATGGAGGATGATAAGAATAATGATATTGAAGATCTGAAAATTTCCATAGCTAACATGTAGATGCTAGCTAATCAGGCAACATAAATTATGAAATATGTTTAGACAACAGCTTGCTGTCTTATTGTCCTGTGTCTTTTTTTTTCTCTTTTTGTTTAAAGACTCATTTGTGTGGCTTTTTTTGGTGCTGATGCACTTGTCTTATTGGAGCTTTAATGCCTATATTGTAATATTGCTGTAAAAGGTTTTAGGTCCTTTCAAAACCTGATTTTACATAATCAAAACATAATCCCCTTGCCCTTTACTCAACAAAGCTTCTTCATATACATTTTTAGGGAAAAGCTTAAAAGCTTGTGACCCTATACATTTGTTATCCCTGTAGAAATTCATTCCATCTAGAGACATCCCTGTAATCTCAGAAACTAGATTTAGAGTAAGCATGAAAGATTTACCCCACAAATTAACCTTGCCATTAGCCCATCCCTTTGTAAATTTTTTGGTTACCTCTATATCGAAGCCATGCAGCCTTTCCATATATGGAGTAACACCACCACACTTCAACTTTCTCCAGACTTTTTTCTCATGTTTCCATTTCTCATAATCCAGCGGATCCTCCCTTCTCAAACCTCCTCCCATTTTTTCAGAGCTTCGCTTAGTTCTCAGGGTTCTAGTAATCAATAAAATAGTTTGCTTCTAGCTTCTACAAGTCAAGCTTCTTAAAATTATCCACAATCCGTGTGGATTAAACTCAATAATAATTTTCTCACACCTTGCTTGAAAATTATCATTCCTCGATAATTTAAGTGTCCTTTTCATTATTACTCTTTGTATTAATGATTCCCTCCTTTTGATTAAGTCTATTGTATTTTATTAGACTTAAAATCTCATTTTTAAGATCTTCTTCCCCTCTCCAAACTTGGGTGACATCATTATGGCCCCCCACATTAACTATTTTGTCCATTGACTTGTTTCCTTCATAGTAGATGTGGGAAATATAAGTTTCCTGAAAAGTTTGAAGAGTGGAATTAATTTTTTCTATGATGTAGACTATAGTCCACGAGGACACACTCTTGCCTTTTATGCAATTTATTACATTGAGGGAGTCTCCTTCCAACCATATCTTTGAGCATCCCATCTCTTTTTCCAGCAAAACAACTTGGAGGGTCGCCTTAGCTTTAGCAAAATGATTTGTTTGAATTCCTAGCGGAGCAGTAACAGCTCCCAGACAATTACCAGCCCAATCTCTGATTAATCCTCCCACACCTGCCCTTCTAGGATTCCCTTTAGCTGATCCATCAAAATTACCTTTAAACCATCCCATCGAAGGAGCAGTCCATACTATGTTGTCTCTGAAATTTGGGTCTTTATTTTTTTTACCTTGTAAGTCCCAGTTGAGAATATCTATAATCTCCTGAGAGTTGTTCCCAAGCTAAGAATCTTTCAGAATTGTACATCTGAAATTTTCCATTAAACTTCTACAAACTAGGTTTACAACCTTCTCATGAGGAGTATGTTTATCTCTAAATACTCTATTGTTTCTCTCCTTCCAGATTCTCCAGGTGAAGTGAGGAAGAAGAAAATTCCATACTCTTTTAATTTCTTTGCAAGGGAAAGGACAAGACCATTGTTTAACTAAATCCCAGATGTTTTGAGGTTTAATCCATTACAAATGAATCTTATTGAATATTGAATCCCACACATCTCTAGTATAGGAATAATGTATCATTGTGTGATTACAAGATTTAGCCTCAACCCAACACATAAAACATCTATTGGGCATGTTGAAGCCCCTTTTACAAAGGTTATCCACTGTAAGGATTTTGTTCTGAACTAACAACCAGAAAAACATGTTAATTTTAGGAATAAGATTTTGATTCCATACTTGAGAACAAAAAGGATGATCTTCCTGAGAAAATAGAAGAGTAGAGGTCGAAGAAACACAAAATTTTCCATTAGCTTCAGGACCCTAGATCAAAGCACCCTACACATTCTCTCTTATGAACTAGTTGTTAAGTTGCTTGTTCACAGTTTTAAGGTTTTCATCATTAAGACCTAAATCAACACAATCATCATTGATCCAGAATCTGATACCAACTCCCCGGACCCCAATAGTCTCTTTACAGATTTGAATAGCATTTAACCACTCCTGGTTCTCATTTAGGGGCCTCTTCTTCAACCAGTTGTCATTCCAAAAATTTATCTTCTTGCCATCTCCCAGCTTCCATCTAACTCCTTTTCTGACTAGATTCTTGCCTTTACTAATACTATTCCAGATAAAGGATCCCTGGATTTCCACTTGAGACTTTAAGGTTTCATCTAAGGAGTTGAGATGATATTTACTTTTTAAGATTGTATTAATCATAAGAAAATACAATTAAGGACTTTACAGTTAAGGTCCTTGTTCCTTTTATTGTAGAGTTGTATTAATCATAAGAAAATACTTATAGTAAATTGTAATCCCTCTAGTGAACTCATTTATGTTCAATTCTTCTACTAGTGGATTGTCTCTTCAATATTTTTAGTAGCAATCTCCTTGATGTACTTAAATTATCCTTATTTTTTTATTGTCTTAGCAACCCCTTTGGTGCCCTTTACCTTTTTCTTACTAACTTAGCTTTATTTTATTTTTCCATTATTTTATAGTATCTTTCCCACCTTTTTTGAGATTTTTTAAAACTTCCTCTCTTACTTATTCATCTCAATTGCCAAGTCAATACATTATCTTATTTTTCTCTTCTTATTATCACATTTCACCATGGGTGTTTTTGATTGATGGTTTCATTAGTCTTTTTTTATATATCTTAATTGATTAATCTTGCTTCTTTTTAAAATACCACATCTCAAAGATCCTTTTAGGATTAGCTCCTTTTTGTTTGTCAACCCCTAGGTGTGTAACCCCTTCTCATGAAGCTAGAACCTATGATGTTTAATCACAAATAATGACATCTTTTTCGTTCTTGATCATAGTCCTTTATGTGATTGTGTCCCCCTTTTTATCCCTTTTACTACGGTTTAGCAATGAAACTAACATATTGGCAGATATGAGCACATATAAAAAATTTATGCTTTTGTAGTTGAGAAGTTGTATTTTACCCTAGTGTCAAGGATAAGAAAAGAGCTAATGTGATTATGATATATTCGAGAAGCATGTGATAAGAAAGAATATTTCTAGGAGTTGAAAGGAATTAATTAGTAGCTATAATAATCATTATAACATAATATGAAATAATCTCACTAGTATCAAAGATAAGAAGAGAATTAAATTGATTGTGATATATTATAGAAAAATGTGATAAAAAAGAACATTTCTAAAAATTAAAAGGAAATAATTAACATCTATAACATAATATGAAATAATCTCAATTCTTGTGTTATATATATATAACAACACCCCTCAAGTTAGGAAAAAATTGTGGTGAGAGAATGTTAGTCTATTTTAGTTCTATCCCCTCAAAACAATTAGATTTTAATGGGAGGTGAGGAAACATTCATAGGTGACTGAATGAATGAACAAGACTTTTAAATCCTAAATACAATGATATAAAGGATGTTCACTGCAAGTTCACTAGGATGTAAGTGGAGAGTAGATAAGAAGTGAAAGGCTAGTGTTACCTATGAGTGAAAAACGATCAACGAGATTGGAGATTAACCTGGACATGATAGTTGAGCATGAACAAATGCTAGACAATAAGCTTGAATATGTGTGAAAATTAAGCTTTATAAATGTTATGTTCACACATGCACATTTAAATCCTTTTGGGTTTCACGTTTTCATAACCAACTTCTGGTATTAATGGTCACAATGACTTTGTTGTGAGGGAAAATGTGGAATTGCGGAAGGTAGGTGAAAGTTTGTGAATTGTACACAATTACGCTTCAGGTCTGCACTTCCAAAATTGGCACTGAAATGGTGGAGCTACGAGAATAAAAAATTGGAACGTCAATTGCAAGCTTAGTAGTCTTATCCACGTAATGCACGTCATTCTAGCAACCATGCAAAACATGATAAGATCCATAGAAAGTTCAGATCTTGATATGGGGGACCAATAGAGTTTTCAAGGAGGCTGAGCAAGATTGCAATAACTACGTAACTATGAGAAAAATCCATGAGCCCACTTTTTTTAGTTAGAATAGGTGGAGATGGGAGATACCATGTAAGAGTGAAATTACAAAGTTTATAAAAGGTTCATGATTTTGTCATAGATTAAGTTATTGGAGAAGATGTGGAGAAACTATGTATGAGAATACAAGGTTGTATAGAAGTTAGAAGGTTGTATAGAAGATTTGTGATTTTGTCAGAGATCAAGTCATTGAAAATTTATAAAGTTCATGATATTGGAAGGTTTTATATAAAGTTTGTGGTTTTATGAGAGAGCAATGCATCAAACTTTTGAAGAAGCTAAGCTAAGTATGCAAAAGTTGTATACGTGTATAAAAAGTTTGAAACTGTGTCAAAAAGAAAAAAAATTGGCTAATCTTTTAGAAAACATTTGGAAAAATCTTGCAAGAGTACAAAGATTACAAGGTTGTATAGAAGGTTTGTGATCTTACAAAGGTTAGGTCATTGGAATTTTATAGAAGCTAATGACATTACAAGGTTCTATGTAAGGTGATGAAGGATGCTCCTCTTAATACCACAAACACATAACAAACATAGAGAAACAACAACAATAATATGCAAGAACAGAAAATTGACTTCTTATTATCTCCACAAATGTGGAATTACAAATTTTCAGAATTACAACATGCAAGCCACATGGGCATTCCCTTACAATATTCTGTAGGACAAAGCCTCGAACTATTACCCAGAACTATTCTGAACTGCCTAAGACAATAATACAGCCTTTCTTATATAGGCAATTTTTCACCGCCTGGGAAGGTTCCAGAATTTTAGCCAATAAGGCCGACCAAACTTAGAATTATTTTATTTTACATTTTATTACATCATAGTCGGCTCAAGATAACCTTTGAAACCCGAACGGAAATTTTGAAGAAAATTATTTTTCGCCATTTCAGGTGGCCCAACTTCCGAAGACCATAAGTCATCACTCGTTGACCCACTCGGCTATTATAACCCCATTTTGGAAACGCCACAAAGCGCTCTACAGGCTTGATAGGTGCAAGCGCCTATCACCCAAATTTTCGACCTCATCCGGGGCCTCTAAAGCCTTCAAAACTGAGTTCAAAGTTTCTGTACCCTGCTGCCAATACTGAAAATCTTCAATATCTTCCAACATACACTTGATCTGGAAATGAAACTTTACTGGCAGACTTATATGACCAAAATGAACCTTCAAGAAAGAAATTAGATCATTCTGAGCACAGACGAAAATTACCAAAAATAGTAACTTTCCATAAATAGCAGCTCTGCACAGGATAGCCCTTATTGAATTCAAAAACAGAAATATTTTTGGGTGATGCAAGATTGCTCTTACACCCAGGATGCTCCTGCATCAGACACCCAGGGTAATTTGAGAAGTGACCCTGTCACGACTCAGGTGTGCAGAGGAAAACCAAGATGGCTAACCTCCTCCTTTGTCAGCCATGATGAATCTTCAACAGGCCGTCCTTTCCACTTGACCAGATATTCTTCATATGTCCTATTCCTTGTGCTTCTGCCAACACGACTGTCCAGTATATCTTCGATCTCCTTAGTGTCTGAACTAGTTGCTGGAATACTCCACTGTGCTGCTGCAACCTCATCTTCAACACCTCCTTCGTGATACTCTGTCAAATCTGAAATGTTAAATACTGGTGAAATATTCAGCTCACTAGGCAATTCTACCTCATATGCATTTCCTGAATCATGCTTCTTTAGTATCTTACATGGCCCAAACTTCTTCATTTTCAGCTTGTTATATGTACCAACTGGAAACCGCTCCTTCCGCAAATGAACCATGACTTCATCACCAACCTGAAATTTCTTATACCTCATTTTCTCATCTGCCTTAGCCTTATACTGTGCATTCATCTTGGTAATATGCTTCCTCACCTCCTCATGGATGTTCTTTAAGTGTTCTACAAAATCCTCAGCTTCAGCACTACTTATTTCTCCTTTATCTATCTTTCTCAATTCAGATGCATTTCTTGGACTACTTCCATATACAATCTGGAATGATGATTTACCAGTGCTCCTATTGACAGAATTATTGTATGCAAATTCTGTCTGTGGTAAAATCAAATCCCATTCTGTTGGCTTATCTCCAACCAAACATCTCAGCAAATTTCCCAAACTCCTATTCACCACCTCTGTCTGTCCATCAGTCTGTGGATGATGTGATGAAATGAACTTCAAATCTGTCTTCAACTTCTTCCACAATGTACGCCAGAAATACCCAACAAACTTAGTGTCCCGATCTGAAACTATGGTCTTTAGCAAACCATGAAGTCTCACTACTTCTCTGAAAAATAATTCTGCTACATGAACAACATCATTAGTCTTCTTACAGGGAATGAAATGTGCCATCTTTGAAAATCTGTCAACCACTACAAAAATTGAATCATGTCCCCGCTGAGTCCTCGGTAAACCAAGAACAAAGTCCATGCTGATATCCTCCCAAGGCTTCTCTGGTACAGATAATGGCTGATACAACCCTGTATTCTGCTTCACTCCTTTTGCCATCTGACATACTCTGCAACTCTGTACAAACTTCTTCACATCTTGCTGCAACTGTGGCCAATAATAATTCTCACTAACCAAACCAAGGGTTTTATCACGACCAAAATATCCAGCCAATCCTCCACTATGCTTCTCCTTGATGAGATTCTCCCTCATAGAACTTCGTGGAATGCACAACTGACTCCCTCTGAATAGCATATCATCCTGGATGATGAAATCCAACCATTTCGTCCTGTCTAGAGTAACAGGTTCTGTACAAGCTTTCCAAGCTTCACCAAAATCAGGATCCTCTGGATATAAATTCTTGAGTTCTTTGAACCCAACCACTTCAATCTGCATTTCTGTCAGCAATAGTTGCCTTCTGCTAAGAGCATCTGCAACCCTATTAGACTTTCCACTCCTGTGTTTCAAAACAAATGTATAACTCTGCAAAAACTCAACCCATTTCAAATGCCTCTGATTCAACTTTCCTTGACTATTCAAATATTGCAAAGCTTGATGATCAGTATACAAAACAAACTCTTTAGGAAGCAGATAATGTCTCCACTTCTTTAATGCCTGAACTATAGCATAAAATTTCTGATCATAAACAGAATATTTCCTCTTGGCATCATTTAACTTCTCACTGAAATAAGCAACAGGTTTACCTTCTTGGCTCATAACAGCTCCTATTGCAGTACCACTAGCATCACAATCTACTTGAAACACCTTATTAAAATCTGGAAGTGCTAAAACGGGTTGTTCTGTAACTTTTTATTTCAACAATTGAAAACTCTTTTCTGCCCCATTAGTCCACTTAAACTCTTTTATATCCCCTCTCATTGTTTTAGTCAAGGGACCACAAATACTGCTAAAATTTTTGATAAACTTTCTGTAAAAGCTAGCCAAACCATGAAAAGATCTTACCTCAGTAGCACTCCTTGGAGTAGGCTATTCAAGGATAGCCTGTACCTTCTCTGGGTCCATTTTTAGACCTTCTGCTGAAACTACAAATTCCAAATACACTAACTCTTTCTTCACAAAACTGCACTTCTTCAAATTGATCAATAATTTTTCTTCTCTCAGCTTCTCAAATACCATACGAATATGCATCATATGCTCCTCCAATGTCTTACTAAAGATCAAAATATCATCTAGGTAAACAATGACAAACTTACCCAGAAATTCTTTCAGAACCTCGTTCATGAGCCGCATGAAAGTGCTCGGTGTATTGGTTAGCCCAAAAGGCATGACTAACCACTCATATAGTCCTTCCTTTGTCTTGAAGGCAGTCTTCCATTCATCTCCTTCTCTGATCCGAATCTGGTGATATCCACTCTTCAGATCTATCTTTGAGAAATACACAGCTCCACTCAAACAATCCATAATATCATCCATTTGTGGCAATGGAAACCTATACTTGATTGTGATCTTGTTTATTGCTCTGGAATCTGTACAAATCCTCCATTCTCCATTTTTCTTTGGTGCTAATACCGCTGGTACAGCACAGGGACTCAGACTCTCACGGATCAATCCTTTCTGTAACAACTCATGTACTTGTCTGTTCAACTCCTCACTTTCTGCAGGTGTCATTCTGTGTGCTGCCTTGTTTGACAAACTCGCTCGTGGGATCAAGTCCATCTGATGACTGATCTTTCTAACTGGTGGTAATCCATCAGGCACGTTATCGGATACAATCTCCTAAAACTCATTCAACAAATCTGCAACTTCTACAGGAACATCTTCTACTTTCTCTTTACCAGCTTTTGGAATTAAAGTAAAACATACATGCTCATGCCTCATACCATCTAGGAAATTTCTTCCATCAACAAAAGTTATCCTTGCATTACCACATACCTTTTCTTCAGTCTCCTTCAATGGTTTTAGCTTATGCCGCACTCCATCCTTTGTCAGGGAATAGGTATTCACACGACTATCATGTACAGCACATCTGTCAAACTGCCATGGTCTACCCAACAACATATGACATGCATCCATAGATATGATATCACACAATACCTCATCTTGGTATCCACCAATCTTGAACTTCACCAGGCATTGTTCATTGACCATGACCTTGTGGTCATCCTGTACCCAGGCAATCCGATATGGATGTGGGTGTTTCTGTCTCTTGAGCTTCAACTTTGTCACCATCTCTTCTGACACCAAATTGTCAGTGCTTCCACTATCAATAATCACATCACAACATTTACCTTCACACTTGCACCTGGTGCGAAACAGGCTCCTCCTTTGCTCAGGTTCATTCTCACCACTCAACAAGACTCTTCTGTTAATCAACGTTTCTCCTCTTTCAGCATCTTCAGAATTTGATGATCTGGCATCTTCATCTACATGTGCAACTCTGGCCTGGCCTTTATTTCTCCTGTCTGTTCTGCCTTGGCGCTGAGGACATTCAAATGCCCTATGACCTTCTTCTCCACAATGAAAACATGTTCCACGGAAGCCACCTCTTCCAGATCCTTGTCCCCTTCCTCTTCCTCTCTGATCTCTATTATTCTGATCCTGGAAGTGATTGGAATTATTTCCTCGCTGATTCTGACTGCTATTGGCCTCATCCTTCTTTTTCGGATCTTCATTTCGGCCACCGTATGACCGTCCACCAGATCGTCCACCGCGACCTCTTCCGTTTTGTCTACTCTCAAACTTCTTGTTCAGCTTTTCTTCTACTTTTAGGGCAAACTGGTATGCCTCTTCAATACTGTTCATTCGAACCAGATTCAGCTCCTCCTAAATGCTTGGCCTTAACCCATTAAGGTATCGGGCAACTTTCTCCTTATCAGCTTCTGCATGGCCTGTTCTGATGAGAAGTCGATAGAACTCCTCTGTATACTCTTTCCCTCTTCTATTTCGCTCCAACTGAATTTCTTGCCACCAGATCTTCGCATGACCTTTCAATCTGGCCTTCGCAAATTTGACCCTATCAGGATCGTCAACATCTTCATACTCAAAATATTCCTCACATTCATTGATCCAGTCAATCAATTCCTCTGGGTTAAGATTTCCAGAAAATGTAGGAACCTCAATCTTAGGTCTTTTCCCAATCTTGAAAATGTCCCGAAAAAGTCTTTCTTCCTCCTGGTTCACAATTTCGGCTTCTCCTTCTTGATATTCTTCTTCGGCTTCATCCTCGCTTTCGTCTTTGACATTGAGATTCATTCTTCTGTGAATCTCTTCTTGCAATGCTCGCACTTGTCTCTGCAGCTCTCTAACCTCAGGTGTCACAGCACCAACTCTTCCGCCACGTTCTCGTCGTGGAGGCATTTTCGCGATGCGCGCTGAAATCCTAGCCACGGTCCTGGTGCAAACTGCCTCACAGTCAGTGATCTGTTTACACACTCAAGAACTCCTGCTCTGATACCACTTGATGAAGGATGCTCCCCTTAATACCACAAACACATAACAGACATAGAGAAACAACAACAATAATATGCAAGAACAGAAAATTGGCTTCTTATTATCTCAGGTGGCCCAACTTCCGAAGACCATAAGTCATCACCCGTTGACCCGCTCGGCTATTATAATCCCATTTCGAAAACACCATGAAGCGCTCTACAGGCTTGACTGGTGCAAGCGCTTGTCACCCAAATTTTTGACCTCATCCGGGGCCTCTAAAGCCTTCAAAACTGAGTTCAAAGTTTCTGTACCCTGCTGCCAATACCAAAAATCTTCAATATCTTCCAACATACACTTGATCTGGAAATGAAACTTTACTGGCAGACTTATATGACCAAAATGAACCTTCAAGAAAGAAATTAGATCATTCTGAGCATAGACGAAAATTACCAAAAATAGTAACTTTCCATAAATAGCAGCTCTGCACAGGATAGCCCTTATTGAATTTAAAAACAGAAATATTTTTGGGTGATGCAAGATTGCTCTTACACCCAGGATGCTCCTGCATCATAAGGTCTTTGATTTTGCTAGAAAGTAATTCATCAAAATTTTGAAGAAACTAAGCTAAGTATGCGAAAATTGTATAATTGCTTGAAGTAAGATTGGAACTTTGTCAAAAAGGAAATAATTGACTAGCTTGCCTCTTCACATGAGAACTTATGTTTCCTTGACACTACCTGAACACTTTGATCTTTACACATGTATACGACTTTTTTTTGTACAATTAACCGTTCATTGGGATTTGACTGTAGAACTTGATATGGACAACTGACAATCAAGAAAAAGATAGGCATGAATTTTACACTTTGAGAGCTTAGGTTGAAAGTTTTTGTGATAGTATGAAGTCCAAATGTCAAGTCAAGAAGAAGTTAAAATTAGAAGTGTTGGACAATGAATATCTTACAATTGAATGGAATCTTCTACACAAAATAGAGATAAGTAGTTTAAGCAATTAATTAAATTATTTTTTTTGCAAGTAATTGAACATTTAGTTTATATGAATATAAACTATGAATTTAAATTCATATATTTATTAAAAAATGTGCTTATTTATATGTATTAATTTGATTAAGTTTAATGAGATAAAGCACCTTATGTAGTACATTTTAGTGACTTTGATGATTTTACTCTTGACATAAGGATTTATTCTGACATAGGGCAGGCTTGGATAATCCCAAAATGGATAGTCCAAGTCTCCACCAACAACAAAAACACATTAGAACACAACAATATAATGCTCAAATAGAATTTCATTCAACATGCCCGACCATAAGGCCTTCTGAGTTAGGGCCAAATATAATCAATTACAACAGTAATTCTGCAATCTCCTAGCTAGTCCAACTCTGTAGCACATCAACAACTGGTGGAAACACTAAAGAAAATATAAACTTGAGCTCGCAAGCCACCAAGCAATCTCCTTGTCTCCAAGCATGCAAACCACTAGCTCTGCTGTTACAAATATTAGGCAAACAATCTGATCTTCAAGATCTCGCAGGATCCAATTCTTATCTTTATCCAAATCCCTGGACTTACTTCCTTTCTGACTCCCCTCCCTGACTCCCTAAACAACTTCCCAAACATTCCTTAAATACATTTCTTCAACCATAAGTCAGCTGGAAGAAACAATTAACTCCTAAGCCAAGTTAGCTTCTAATACAAACAAATATTAAATGCAACATCAGTCAACTCTCAAATAGCCTTACAAATAATTAATTCTCCATGTCAGCCTCAAGATCCACATAGGAGAATACAACACAAGCTACCAACATTAAATACACCAAGTCAGCCAACCAAATCTCCAAGAACTCTAGTCGGTAACCCAGAACTACCGAGTGCCAGTAAAATAACCCAACCAACTAGGCATCACTAAGCAAGCACATCGACCGAGCACCACAAGCATCGCCGAGTACATGTTCTGCCGAGTGCCAAAGTTTACCAAGTTCCTTCAGTGACTGAGCCCCTTCAATGACCGAGATCCTTAGTCAAAGCTGCAACTGAGTAACACAAAACCACTTCAAAACACCACCATGCAGATTTTCCAATTACCCTAGGATGCCCCTACATCAGACACCCCAGGTTCGAAAATATTTTCTCAAAGGCCGGAAGAACATCTTCTAGGATTCAACACACAAACCCCAAACTGGTTCTCACATACAGATCCTTCGAGTCTTCACCTCAAGCATACTCTTCCACTTTTGCTTTCTCTATCTTTTCAAGTATTTCCTAGACAATCCACAGGTCTGTTCTCCATACTTATCTCCAATCCTTTCAGGATCCTTCAACTCATCTCAACTTCCAAAGCTCAGGTTCCTCCTACCGAGTGTTGTATCCATAAAAGGCATCAGGGAAAACTTCCTGTCATTCTTCTCAATAGTAAGTAAATTCTTGACACAATCATGCATAGCTCTGCAATCATACCGCCAAGGTCTACCGAGCAATATGTGACAACTATTCATCTCCACACTATCACACAACACTTGATCCTTATACTGGCCAATTTAAAAATCAACAAGACATTGCTCCCTTACTTCCAGAGCATGAACATCTTGCAACCAGCCAATCCTACAAGGATAAGGATGTCTCACTCTCTTCAAACCAAGTTTCTGAACCATATCCTCAGCTACAAGGTTATCAGTGCTACCACTATCCACAATCACATTACAAAGTTTACCTCCTGACTTGCACTGATTTCTGAATAAATTACTCCTCTAACAAGGTTCTACCTTAGTATCGAGCAATGTTCTTCGAACCAGCAAGTTTTCTAATTCAGATTCAGGTTCATTCAGTATTTTTTCATTCACCACAACATTCCTACTACTACTGAGCTTCTTATACAAACATTCAAAGATCTATGTCCTTCCTTACCACAATTATAACAAGTACCCTTAAAGATAACCCTACCTATCCTCTTTCTTGGCTCAACAAGTTTCAATTTATCTTCAACAGTCAGTTTATCCTTCACCGAGTGATGAAGCTTCTCCTTCCCTCAGGAATTACCATATTGTCTTCTCTTCAACTTATCTTCTACCTTCATAGCATATTTATAAGCATCCTCAACTGAATCAATCTTTAGCATACCAAGGTCATCCTGAATATTGAACCTCAAACCATTCACATACCAAGCTACCTTTTCTTTACCAAGTTCTTTGTGTCCAGACCAAATAGTGAACTTATAGAACTCCTTGGTATAGTCTTCCACAGTCAAATCTTTATTCTTTAGATTCTACAATTTCTTAAATAAGTCAAGTTCATAGTCGACAGGTATGAACTTAGCCTTCAATTTAGTCACCATTAACCTCCAACGATTGATCTTCATTTCACCTTCATCTTCTCTATCTCTTTGCAATTCTTTCCACCAAAGAGCAGCATGTCCTTTCAACTTAGTCTGTGCCAATCTTACTCTAAGAGGATCTTCAATTTATTCAAGCTCAGAGAAGTCTTCTAATTCATCAATCAAATCAATCAAATCCTCAGGTCTCAAAGTACCAGAGAAAGTAGAAACTTCCATTCGGTAACTAGTACTTAACCAAGCTACATATATATGCAACTGACCAGTTCTATCTTCACCAGATTTGTCCCTCTGATCATCTCCACTAGATCTAGAAGCTACAAAGTCTTCAACAACTTCCTCATAGCCATCTTCAGTACCAAGATTCCTCAGCATAACAGCAATAGCCTTCATGATCTCAGCGATCATGTCATTCTTCATCAATTCCATCTCAGATCTGAAATCTACTTTAACCTTCTCTGTAATCTTTGATTCTATAGCATCATAGAGATCTGCAATCACCCTAGGGTCAAATCTTCTTGGAGGCATCCTCAAGATCCTCAAAAACCTAAGGCAACAAATCACCAACCCAAGGTCCTGGTAGAAACTGCCTCAACTCAGTGATCAGTTTACACACTCAAGAACTTCAAGCTCTGATACCACCTAACGCAGGGCAGGCCTAGATAATCCCAAAATGGATAGTCCAAGTCTACACCAACAAAAACAACACATTAGAACACAACAATATAATGCTCAAATAGAATTTCATACATACCCAACTATAAGGCCTTCTAGGCTAGGGCCAAATACAATCAATTACAAAAGTAATTTTGCAATCTCCTAGCTAGGCCAACTTTGTAGCACATCAACAATTGGTGGAAATACTAAGGCAGATCTAACTTGAGCTTGCAAGCCACCAAGAAATCTCCTTGTCTCCAAGCATGCAAACCACTAGCTCTGCTATTACAAATATCAAACAAACAATCTGATCTTCAAGATCTCGCAGGATCCAATTCTCATCTTTATCCAAATCCCTGGACTTACTTCCTTTCTGACTCCCTAAACAACTACCCACACATTCCTTAAATATATTTCTTCAACCACAAGTCGGCTGGAAGAAACAATTAACTCCTAAGCCAAGTTGACTTCTAATACAAACAAATATTAAATGTAACATCAGTCAGCTCTCAAATAGCCTTATAGACAATTAATTCTCCATGTTGGCCTCAAGATCCACATAGGAGAATACAACACAAGCTACCAACATTAAATACACCAATTCGGTTAGCCAAATCTTCAATAACTCTAGTCGGTAAGCTAGAACTACCGAGCACTAGTAAAATAATTGAGCCATCTAGGCATCACTGAGCAAGCACATCGACCGAGCACCACAAGCATCACCAAGTACATGTTCTGCCGAGTGCCAATGTTTACCAAGTTCCTTCAGTGACTGAGCCCCTTCAATGACTGAGATCCTCGGTCAAAGCTGCAACTGAGTAACACAGAACCACTTCAAAACACCACCATGCATATTTGCCAATTACCCTAGGATGCCTCTACATCATATTTCTTGTATTAGGTTAA
Organism: Chamaecyparis obtusa; assembly: GCA_027943335.1. Taxonomy (NCBI): domain Eukaryota; kingdom Viridiplantae; phylum Streptophyta; class Pinopsida; order Cupressales; family Cupressaceae; genus Chamaecyparis; species Chamaecyparis obtusa. Next base: position 445,806 of record BSBK01002956.1, on the reverse strand, counting down.
TCAAATCTATTTTTATATTGGCAATATAAGATCTAACTGAGGCTTGGCTCCATTTTTGTTATCTTTATTTACTATTTGTTATAGAATCTAACTATGACTTAGTTATAGAAACTATTTGTTGTAGGGACAATCATGCTATTTCATTTGATTTCATTAAAATCCTACATAATTCTAGTATTGATGAAACATTACATTTACACATTATTACGAGATACAATTATTTGAGCATAAAATGATTTTAGTTGCTAAAAAATCTAGATTGAACATATCAACTAAGAATTTCTCAAAAAATATAGGTAGATACATCCAAACTATAGGTCCACACTTTGGGTTCTATTAGTCTTCCCATGAAAACTAGTCCACACACTTTAGAAATGTATTATTTCATATGATGCACGAAACATAATCTTATGGTATTTTAATTAAATACCCATAAAATATGTAAGCCATTCTTTGAGATCCCAAAGCCTTGCTTTTCTATAAAGGAATGTGTGCCCAAGAAGGAGGAAAAAGACTTGAAAATGCCTCATGACTAGTTTATTACCATACTAAGATTCAAAAGGAGTTATGCATTTTAATACATTGTAAGGAACATCAATTTGGTTGTGTGTAACAAAATTAAGGGTTTCAACCCAATATTTTGTAATAAAAGAATGAGCACATTAATCATATAGCTACCCATCTCCTTTATGTTCTTGTTCTTTCTTTTGAAAAAAAACATTTTATTATGGTTCATATGTAGCTCAATATTATCTGTTAAGGAGTGCATAATTGTACAAGATGATGGTTCACATATATTTTCAACCATTGTTAGTGTGTAAAATCTTTACATACTTTGTAGATTACTTCTCAACATTCTCTTTATAGTCTTGGATCCTATCAAAGATGTAGTTTTTATAGAAAATTAAGTAAACCCACATGTATCTAGAGTAGTTATCAAGGAAGGTAAGTATATGATGAGCCTTATTGAAAGAAAAATTTGGAAATAGATCAATTAGATCACTGTAAATAAATTGTTCAGGAGTTATAAATCTCTCTATAACTTCCTTTATCAAAATTATCTTTTAAATATTTATCCATAGCACAACATAGAAAGAAACCATTTGAATAAGATTATTTAAAGGAGTCATATGGTCATATATTGTGAGATAAGTTGCTAAAGATAGTGGTAGTTAAGTCAAAGGCCAAACTACTTTTTTCATTACTTACTCATCAAATATGAATGAGTGATCAATTTTATAGAAGGAGATCATAACACAAAGATGGATAATGCATATGAATAAGGCTCATGGTAATCCCATCCCATTAAAACCAAGGTATCATCCTCAAGATCTTTGATCACAACTATATTAGGGGAAAATTCATTTTTCTTACCATTCCCAAGGGGAGTGATTTGGTATATTGAAATAAGTTTGGAACACAAATTAGGAACAAAAATGAAATACACAAATGATCCATAATTCATATCAATTGGTTCTTGTCCTACAACTTTGATGACATACCTACTTCCACAAACATGAAACATGGGAATTAATTTTTCCTTCAAAGGTCACAAGAACTCAATAACTCATTAAAGTGACAATGTTGTTATTCTTTTTTTAATACTACATGAATTGAGTACAGGACCCCCATAAACTGAAGTGCACGAGGTAAAACATTTAATGTGTTTAGTGACACTAGCATGGCATGTCCTCTTGCACCATATGAGCTAGTGGGATATTGGACCTCATGACATCATTCTTTACAATATAAAGCTCTTTCCAATCAAGCTAAGCCCCTAACAAAATAATGCTCTTATACTAAATATATTACAGTTTAACCAAAAAATAATGAAAGCAAGTTATCTCTACTAATACAGGTGATAGGAACACAAAAATATAGTAAGATAGTGATTGTTAAGGAGTAGAAAATTCAGGAATTCCAAATAGAGGAATGTGCAAAATGTTTATATGAGACCAAAAACTCAAACGATAAATTTGACAACCAATACTCAATTGAAAGCTTTTAGTTTTGTAAAATAAAGAAAATAATTAAAAAGTATCACTTGCTATATTTTTCATCATTGCAAGCTAAAACTTTTATTCACCCCAAGCCAATTTAGACTCCTCCTAAGCCTGCACAATTCTTTCTTCCTCTCAATCTCGTTGATCTTTATTTTCTTTTATTTAATTACTCTCTACTTCAATATAGAACCACTCCCTCTCCTCTCTACTCACACATCCCCCTCAATACTTCTAACTTACAATCAAAATAAACTCTCAATTTTCTCCCTATCCACTTGTCAACCCTTCTTTCAATAGACCTAACCACACAAATGGAATATTGGCCACAAAGATAAAATAGGTAAATAAAAACAAATAGAATTTGTTATATACTCCTATATTATACTCATTGTGTATGAAAATTGTGTGAGCATAGCTCACAAATAGAGTTGAGTAGTAGGACTATTCTTTCAAGTTGTACAAACTTGCAACATACTCGTATACTGGGAATAGACACCATGATTTGTCTTTGTTTCTTTCACTTCTTCCAACATATTTCTAGTACACAAGCTATCCTCTTCTACCGAGTGTTCACACTCCTTGAGTTTCCTTTTGTGGAATCACATTCTCTATTAACACATTTTCATCCCACCAAAAACCAACCACCTCCACCAAATTTCACTTGCACAAATTTTCACAACTTCCACAAATATATTTACAACATTGTATTCCACTTTTCACCACACAATCTTCATTACTACTCACTTTAGCAGACAAATCCATCTCAAATTATTTACTAAAAAGTTAATAAAATTTACCTCTTCTTTTGTAATGTCTTCTTCATCACCTCTCACTACAATTGCAACTTGATAAACCTATGCTATGCCTTCAACTTCATCCTCTTCTTTCATAACTTTAACAAGACATGTAACTACATCACTTCTTTGACCTACAACCAATTCATTCCACTCTACTTGCATTGCTTTGATCCTCATTAACAAATCATCTCCTTCTTTTTCTATTTGTACATTCTCTGACAAATAGTCAAACTCTTTAGCTAGATATTCTTCATCTTCTTTTTCATTTCTTGCAATCAAGACATTATTAGGACAATCTTTCTTCTCCAAGGCATCCATTATAATTTTAATATGTTTTGATTCTCCCCTTCCCAATATGCTTCCCAAAATAGGGTTATGATGGGTCTCCTCATGATCTATTTTATCTTTCCCTTTAAATTCACCCTCTTCCTCAGAAAATATCACGTCCCTCACAAATAAGCTTTCTCTCACAATATTATATAATATTTTATGCCCCATTTTCTACCCTCTTAAGTCATAGGTCTCCTCTCATGTGTAACAAATTTGTCTCTAGCATGCAAGTCCTCTACAATTACAAATCTTCTATTCTACAAAAAAATTCTTCTTGGATTTTTCGAGACACCTCCTAGATTCTTATACTCGCAAAACCTCTCGACTCACAAGATATTGTGGCTCTAATACCAAATGATGATGGATCTACTTCCACAACCAAGAGACATGTGAAAAAATTTTGTCCTCAAAGGGGACAAGAACTCAATAACTCATTAAAGTGACAATGCTCTTATACTAATTATGATGACAATTCAACCAAACAAAAATGAATGTGGGTTGTCTTTTCCAATAAAGGTGATATAACACAAACTAGTAAGACAATGATTATTTAGGAGTAGAAACTTTAGGAATTCCATATAGTACTTCCACCTATATATCATTGCCTATGAGATTATGTAGCATCATATAAGGCTCTAATGAAGAAAGTTATTCTCTATCAGAACCCATGTGTAGTGTGCCACATTACAAGGCTATATAGTTTAAAGCTAACCATTTTAAAAACCACATTCTATGAATAGAAGAATCATATTCAAATATTTAATTTTAGGTATTATGAACTAAGATATGATACAAATTGAAGATCATGCATATACTCCACCTAATCAAGTTATTGAATTGTCTGATTAAGCTTCTTCTAATTTGTTAGTGATGATTATATTTTTTTAATGATCATAGTATGTCATATGTCAAGGTTACAAACGAGGATATTGTAGAAATCTAATATTTTACTAGTATGCCCTCGTTCAAAATTAACTAAATATTTATTATCTAGTAAACATGCTTCACCTAATGTATCCCACCTAATTAATTTATTTTATTCTTTAATTATTACCTTTTTTCTATTACATATTTAAATAATTACATTATTTGATTTTGCATCTATTTTCTATTTCACATAGAAACAAATTAAACAATATTATTGTTTAATTATAGCTATATTCTTTCCACCAACTTTCAAGACTAAAGTGGGTTTTAAATCCACTTGTCACACACATTCCTCATAGTTGCAATGATTTATTATTTTTGGTAAGTGCATCCCATCCCTTCACATCCCAAAACCCTTCAACATGACCCTTCATTCTCTCTTCAACCCTAGGGAAGTCCTCCTATTCATCCTCCATTATTGATCTTTCCATTAAATCTAAATTGTCCATTACCTCATAAAAAATAATTAAAATTGAGGCACCATCCTATGCATTTCATCTATTCTATATTTTCTAATTATATACTATCAAAATATGTACCCTTTTTATGTGTGAGAGGATCCACATTCTAACTATTATTGGAGAAAATTATTTGCGACGGACGTCATAGGTAACTTTATTTTGGATTTTTTCATTGTTTCTTTATTTTGGAATGCTCATATGTTCTATTTGAGGTTTTATTTGTTATGGAATATGAACTTTCATTTGCACTTGTTTCTTATTTTACATCTTCACTTCATCCCCAACTTCAAAATATACTTTTACTTTATAAAGGAAAATCTTTGTTATATGTAAAAAGAGTTTAAAGACCTTAGGGTCAAAATGACACAAGAAATTCATACCACAATATCAAATTAGAATCGTAAGCACATAGATCAAAATTATGTATACTAGTTTAACCTAAAAATATGCATAACCATAAATTTCACCAAACCCAATCATCTCAATATCTATATTGTAATATAATTTTAAACATCAAATAAATCATTTGTCACATTCTTTTTCAATCTACGCGCCCCCAACTTCAAAATACACATTTATATAGTAAAGGGAAACCTTTGTTATAGGTAGTAAGGATCTAAAGACCTTAGGGTCAAAACTACACAAGTAACTCACAACCAAAAATGTCAAATTAGAACCATAAGTGATTAGATCAAAACTACATGTACTAATTTAACTTAAAAATGTTCATAACTATAAATTTCAGTAAACCCAATCATCTCAATATAATTTTTGAAAGTCAAATAAGTCATTTGTCACATTCTTTTCAACCTCATCTACAACTTCAAAATACACTTTTACTTTATATAGGTACAGTTTTACCCAATCATCTCAATATAATTTTAAAAGTCAAATAAATTATTTATCACGTTATTTTCAATCTCCTCATCTGAAACTTCAAAACATGTTTTCTTACTTTATATAGACATGCTTTTATTATAGGTAAAAAAAGATTTAAAGACCTTAAGAGTCAAATCTATACAAGAAATTCATACCCACAAATATTGAATTTGAACAATAAGTATATAGATCAAGACTATGTATGCTTATTTAACATAAAATAAGCATAAGTTTTACCAAACCCAATGATCTTGATACATTAATCTGAGTATAATTTTAAAAATCAAGTCTTATTCTTTTAAATCTTCAAAATACACTATTACTTTATATTTCTAAATCCAACTCTTATCTTAAAAGAATTATTATTTAAAGCACATACATAATGCCCATTGTATTATTGACCTTTTTTGTCATATAGGTTGGATTTTTAGCTATTGGAACATTTTTGGCATGTACTTATTTAAGGAAGACCTTCCTCAAGTAAATCTGCCTTAAGTGTCCCCATTGGTTGCTACCAAACACACTTTTTGTCCCAAATAAATAAATAAATTGGATTAATATGAGAATCTTAAATAAAGACTATATGCCTAAGCAACCAAACACAAGTGATGATGTCATATAAATGAAAAGAACTTTCATTTCTTATGACAAGGTCAAAACCTCATTTTCATGATTCGACTTCCAACAACCAAAGATTTGGTTTGTTTTTTCCTTTGGTCCTCCACAACCCATCTCATCCACATCACAATCTTGTGGCTGCTAAATTTGACACAAATCACACATTTTAAGGGACAAATAATTTATAAAAGCCTAGACTTTATTAGGAAAATAATGTTGCAATATAATTGGTTTGTTTTTATTGGAGATTAACTATATACTATGTTTTTAATGCATAATGTTGCAATATAATTGGTTTGTTTTTATTGAAGAGGGAGACTATAACATGTTTTGATTGCATCATTTAAAAAATAAAATTGAGTCAATCAACTCGGATGATTTTGACTAGTTAAATCTCCTATTCATTCTTAATTAGATATATTTATAATATAGAAAACACATTCCCATATTTATATGGTTTATTTATGTATTTCTTTTAAATTAAAGACTTCAAGATTATTCAAAGAGAAAAAGGGGTAGAAAATTATTGGTAGGAACATATGACATTAAGTACTTTGAACATATAAAAAAATGTTTGTTTAACCTTTATTTTCAACCCAAAGATTAGGTATATAGATGACTTTAAGAGATAAAATTGGTGACCTTAGAATTTGGTTTTTGGGTGGACACCCATATAGCTCGAACTTTGTAAAAGCACTCCTACATTAGGTAAGAGAAAGTAGTGTTCATATCCACCCCGTCTAATTTCACTTTTGTTGCTATATTGTCTTGGACTTTCAATAATGAACATTCTTTTATTTACTTTTATTTGAGAAACATTGGTGTAGTGACATAATATTTTTTTATTTCTTTAGGTGAAAATTTGTATATTTAGTTTTTTTTTTCAAACTTAACTGTCTCGAATGTAATGATTTGTATATATCCATTTCAAAGTTTGAATTATCTTTAGTATGTATTATTATTTTTATAAAAGTTAGTTTGATTTGTAGTATTATTTTTCATTTCCATATGTATAAATTTGATGTTTTATTTTATTTTATTGAGATTATGTGCAATATATAGGTAGTCATGTATTTGTGTTCGCATGTAGGAAGCTATGTACACTTGCATGTAAAAAGTCATACATATGTGCTCACAAAATTCTTTAAAAATAGTATTTAAGGTATTTTAAATATTTAAAAGATGCATATAGGAAACCATAGATCTGTGTTTGCATATAGGAATTTGTGTACTACATGTAAATAGGAAGTCATGCATTTGCATTTACAAAATAAAATTAAAAATATTTAAGGTATTTTATATATTATTTTAGCTTTCAAAAGTAAAATGGAATATAGATAATAGGATAATATAATATTTAAATAAGATAATGATTTTGAGCCCACACGAGTGATCAAGTTGGCTTGGGCTATGGGTTTATTCCTCATATATTCTGGGATCAACTTTGAGGCCTAGGTTTTCTTGATGCACGTGGTGTGTGGGCAATCACATGCATTCACAAGGGATTAGTACCACCCTAGTTTGCCCCTTTCTATCCCCAACTTGGCAATTAGTAAGAGAAAGGCAAGGCGAGTTGGGCACTAGGTTGGGTCGCAGTGATACCCTTATAGTAAATAAATAAAGAGATAATTTTTTTGAATATTTTGAATTAGTTAATTAATAGGTCATTTATAAAATGATGTTGTTTATGCAATAATTATCCCATTGATGATTTGATAGCTTCAAATCAACTATGCATCCACTAATAGGGATCCAAACATGACTGAAAAAAATAAATCTAAATTACGAAGATAATCAAGCTCCATTATCAATGAGATCATGATATGTTTGTGTCACATCTTCACCTTGAGTGACCTAGTTTTTATGAGGCATGTTAGACTTTGTTGACTATGTTTGATTTAGTTAAAGAGTTTCATTGATGACTAGACAATGAATTATCATGTTTTATGGATGATTATATGTTTGATTATCATGTTTTATGGATCTATTATGTTATGGTTTTACCTTACATTTTGGTAGCACAACTCTATGTTAAAATCCAGGGCCTAGGTCTATCATATTGCTAAAGGGATGAGCCTTTTTTGATACAAGACTTTTGAGTAGCCATTAAGAATACTAGGAACACAAACCAGGTTAGGTCAAGTAATAGGTCAAGCAATGAGCCTAATAATGGGACAAATGAGAGGTTGGATTATATTCTTGAGCTCATGACTCAACAAGGATCCCTCTTAGACCAACAAGGACCCTAAATGAATATTTTGGAATAGGACTTGAGAGGTATTTATGAACAAGATCAATGAATAGAAGAATAGAGGAAGAGATAGGAAGATCAACACATGGACAAGGTGAGGGATGAGAAAAAATAGAAAAGAGAAGAGGACCAACAAACTGAGGCAAAGGTGAATAGAGGTCGCATAATAGAAGAATTGTGTAATGCCCCGCTAGGGAACCCAGGAGAACTTAACCTAAACATGCAACTAAGTTTGCAGAATAATTTTTTTAAAAAAAAAGTTAACATACAAGATAAACATCAATGCGGAAGCAATTACCATTTACTCACATTAAAATAATAACCAACAAAGGTTATAACTCTCAAGGATTCCTCGACGAAGATTACGTTAACAAAATTAATATAGATTAGGTACAAATACAAAACACAAATAAACAAATGAAGGATAAATGCATCATCACATAGAAGAAAACATAAATACAACTGGTACCATAAAGTATCCGTAAATCCACATCCACTGCACATGTCGCAGGGTATGTAATACAATAACCAAAAAAGAAGTACACATGACATCTCTAAAGAACTGATACAAAGATACAAGATCACCAAGAAGAAGATCAAGAAGAAGAAGAAGATCACATCTCCAACAATGAAGATAAAAAAGGACAACTGCTACAGGGATCATCCAGCACTGGTACACGAACATTAGAATCTCAAATGGTAAAAGAATCACTACCACCCAACCTCGTGAACCTAAATGGTCCACTCCCACCGTGCTGAGGAGATAACAACAGATCCCACTCAGATAACAAACACAAACAGATCAAGCTAGGGAAAGGAACCTGAAAGCTTGCTAACTCAAGGTGTAAAGTAGTAATACCATGAAAGACTCACTATTTCAGAGGCAACCGACACATGTAGGATAACTAGACTATGCATAGGAAGGTGTCATCATGTACGTCTAACCCTTGAGTTTTGTCCTGGTAATCCCTCTGGATCCCGGCACCCAAGTGACCATACAGGGTGTTGATGACCTCTCGTACAAATGAAACCATCAACTATGCCAACTCATCCCTTAAAAGGGGGCTAGTCATCTTCTCAACACCATCTTAGTCTGTACTAGCACTAACGCTTGGGTGAGGACCACTTCTTATTAGGTTCATTTTAATAAAACTCTCAATGTTATATTTAGTTATCACTTGATTAAGATACTTAACAATAAGTGATCCTGGTAGCCACTTGTGGGCCCCGACACTTATTGCAAGCCACCTCCTACTACATATCTAGTTAAACTACCCTAGGCTCACAGATCTCACAAAGATCAAATCAGGTACACAACCAAGTAATCTCAGATCTAGTTTCACACACAAGAACTATAAATGATTACAATGATACCATAAACCATTTACAAAACATCATGAGTCCAAATGGTCAATCAGGGTATAATCAGAAATAGATACATACATCAACACAGAATGCAGAAAACATGATCAACTGAAACAATCCCCCGACCTTTGTCTTCCCCCTAGGTCTTCTAGTACCCGATAACACATTAAACAGAAGAAGACACACCATGAACGAAGAATACACAATTGCATCATGGAAAACTGAAATCTAATCCACAGGCATTTAAATTTCATAAAGAGCATAATTGAATCCAATCATAGGAGTAGATAAATCTACTGAAAGAATCTTAACATAAACGTTATAACAAAGCCCTTAATGAAGGAATATTCCCTATAAACCTTCTATGAATTCAATAGAATAAAAAACTCAATTTCAGTAAAAACACAACACTTGTTAAGATCATTTTGCTAATATAAGTCATATTTAGTTTATAATACAATACACATAAAAAGTATTCTAGTTAACACAAACATATGTGTATATGTCCTATTCGAGTATTGCAACATTAGGTCCCATTTAATTTAAATTCTGAAATTAGAAAAGTAAACTATACAATTTATTAATTTATTTCATAACAATCAAAATGACCATAAATATTTATTTAAAAATTAAAATTTAAATGTACATTGATTCCATAAAATAAACCCTAAATTTAAATAACATAAAACTAATTTTACTTTTAGTAAAAAAAATTATAAAATTTTTCAATGATAATATAAAATTAAATTTAACATTAAAAATCTTAATAATAAAATTAAAACAACTTTAAATTAAACAAATTCTATTTAACATATAATCTAAATAAAACCAAAATTTATTTAAGTTATGACGCAATAAACAAATTCAGTAAAAACAAAATTTAATAATGAAATCAAAATAAAAATTAAAACAAAACACAAAGGTAAGGGGGGGTGGGAAGCGGGCCCCACGCCCCCTCCCTCAACCCTCCTTCTACGCAACCCCATAGGGAGTACAACTAGCAAGCTGTCGTGCGGCCCCCTCGAGGACACTGCCAACAAGCCTTGCTGGTGGGGGTACGAGCTCGAATCCCGTGCCCCCCCCCCCCCACAAACTTTAATTAATATAAACTTTTTTTTTTATATTTTTTAAAAAACTTTTAAACATACAAACTTTACACTAGAAAAGTCATATATTTATAAATTATTTTATTTTTTATTTTTAGAAATGATAAAATCTAGAACCATAAATATATATTTTTGTTTAAACATAGAAAATTCGTAAATCCAAAAATATGGCAATAATAGTTTTTTTTAGAAATCTTCACACAGATTCTAATTTGTAAAGAATATATACCTTTCTTTTTAAAAAAAAAAGGGGTATTATTTCTACCAATTACATAACATTAAAGTATGCCTTGACTTTTGACTGGTGTAATTTATTTTTTACATAGAGAATAACTTCTTGACTGAATTTACTTTTAACCAGAGAGTAAATTATTTACCAGCATTGGATTTTTTGACCAAATTTGATTCCTTTTAAAGGGTAGATTTATTTTTCTATCATCATTATAGTTTAACTATAATCTAGGTTTAATAATCCACTTTCTAGAGAATCTATGAGGAATCTGTAAATGAAATTTTGCCAGCATAACCCTGTTGTGCTAAAATTTAATAAAATATAAAATAGCAACTAAACTAGGATTTCTAAATACCCAAAACTTAAAAGAACACAGATCTATCAAACAATATATATTGAAACTGCTCAAACAGGAAACACCAAATAACTACGAAATAGAAGCTAACAAGCAAGGTTTCAAACCCTACCTTAGATCCAATGCAAGCAACCAAAATTGAAAACCTTGGAGATCTGAAAACTAGAATTCCTTCCAGAATGAATCCAACCTGCAGATCCCGAATTCATGAAGAACGCACACCCAAAATTTCAAATGCACAATTTAGCCAAAATAACAAGCAACCATAACAGGCAAAAATTCCCCAAAATCCAAAGCACAAGCTCTTCCCCCCCAATTCTTCACCAAAACTTGTCTAATCTAAAATTAATGCAATTTTTTTCCCTAATAGGAAATCAATTCCCCATTTCATGCAACCCTACAGACAACTCAAAGGTTAACTCACAGTTCAACTCCAAATCAGAAATTGAGGGAAAATTCAATTAATAAATTAAAAACACTTTTTAATGCACAACTCAACTTTAACTTTTTGAAATAAGTTGTTTACTTTTGAGAACAATTCAATTTAAAATAAATATTAATGCACATGTCATAATTCAAATATGTATTAAATATATTAAATACTTAATGCATCCTAAAGTCATGCAAATCAAATATTTAATTATTTAATAAAGTATGCAACATAAATTAAATATAATTACAATTAAATGTTCAAATAATTCAAAATAATCAAACATTTGACTTTAGATTAATTTTCCAAATTAATCATAAGAACATAATTAATCATTAAATACAACTATAATCCTAACATTAATAATCATATAAAATCACCTATATAAACATAAATCAATGAACCAAGCACAATAAAATCAAGCAAACTGAACCCAAGCACACACTCAAGAATGAGATTCACAAATTCATGCCAACTAGGTGAATTTGGGTAAGGTAGTCATACTAATACTTGTCCCAACCTAGGACAAATTAGGCTTAGGTTAGGGTTTTGGAACTGTGTTATCTCCCCTCTCTTACCATCTAAGATATTGCGATAGGGCACGCTCATCCTAAAAATTTAGGAAAGTCGATGCCCGGTACCTACAATCCTGCATACAAAACCCGCATGTACATACATATATAAATATATAACAGACAATGGCGGGGATTGGCCGATCGTGTGGATCTCGCAAGCAAGTAACTATGACTCCATCCCTCAACCACATCAAGCACGACAAATAGAAATGTAAAACAAACACACCGACCATACACATGCAAGTATGGGGTAAGTAAAACCATAAGCATCAATAATTTCCTAACATATAATCTAACATCCTACAGTAATCATAACATTTATAAAATCAGACTAGGAGCGAGGTACTATAAATTGAGAAAGGGCCTTAGAAAGGTCACCCATGTACTTTTGATGGAAAATAGATTGGAGATGCAGATGAAGCTTGTATTATTACTGTAATGCCCCACTAGAGAACTCGTGAGGACAACATACAATGATAAAGAATATGGCACATTTTTTTTAACAATAATAACAATTTTATCTTAACATAATGATACACTTATGCAACTGCTTAAATGATGTACTATAGAAAGTGTTAAGGAATGAAAATATCACCCTAAATCAGGCATTAGGGCTCACATATATTTCATTCTAACAATGGAAACCTTCTCGAGTTGTGGGTGGACTTTGATTGAGAAGGAGTCTTTGGATTCTCGGTTGGTTCCTATTTGATTTGGAATATCACCTAAACTAAACTTTGACTGGGAAAAGGGAAGAAAGAAATGCTTTTAAAACTGAATGAAAATTGGGTGATACACCAAAATTGAACTCAGACTTATTTGAAATTTAACTTAGCATCCATAATTCTCATACTAATGAGATTGACACTATCATTCACTAATCAACATATAGGTTAATTTAATTTCACAATTAGGGTATTAACCATAAACAGTAAAATCTGTTAACAAACATACAAATTCCACACAAGGTTTGAATTTTGATCACTTAGAGGAGGAATAGGATTAATTCACTTCTCCTTGTTACAAAATAGATAAACACTTAATGCACAACGATGAAAAGGATTGAATTCAATACTCAAAAAAATATATGATAAAATATGGTATACTTGCATTATTTTCGTCAAAATCTGAAGGTATGTTACAAAACATAAGCCAAAGGAGCAAAGGAACAAAATAGTTCACTAAGTTCTCTCCACAATCTTGAACCCCCTAAAATGATAAAAATAATCAGTCTTATAGCCTCCTAAGGCCCCAAATTCGAAAATCTAGCCCCCTTATCTAGCCCTAAATCAACTATAATTTGACCCCTAAATCTTGCCAAAAAACCCTAAAAAATAAGAATATATAATGCCACTAAACCAACCCCTCATGTTGATTTTTTAAGATAAAATCATTAAAAGAATATACCAACATATTACAAAAATAATTGAGTTTTAACTCAATATCACCTAGCCTATACAAGATCAAAACTTAGATTTAAAACAAAACCTAAGTCCAAATACTCTGCCGAATTTATAAAGGGTCAACATGACCACTCTATGCAATCCACAACCCATGTGAAATAGTTGTATATGCAAGGTGGTGTTTACAATTTTGAGGCTTTGGTTGTTGTACAGTTGCTGGAGTTAAAGCATTTACTGCCTCTTTGACATTTGGACTTGAAACTTACCAATATGGGTTTTTCTTGTTTCTCGCACATCATTTGTTTTTGCATTTGGGAATTTAGGGAAAAAAACCCTAGATCATGGTGAAATTCTGTAAAAACTTGACTAGAACCGTAGCATTTTCATGATCTGGAGATTTGGCATGATGAGGTTACACTGTCATGAAGGCCTCTGGTTGTGAGTGTTATAGAAATCTCCTATGATTTTATTTGATCTTTGGCTTTATGCTGGAATTGTGGCTATCACATAGCTCGTGCTCTTGATCTGGGACTGTGACTATTTCATAAGCTTATGATGCTCGGGCTTGGACTATTGAACTCAAGCTTGAGATATAATGGTGAGCTCAGCCTGTGACAATCATTGTAACTTGGGCACTCGGCTTTGGATACTCGAGTTCATTCTTTGGCATAAATCACGAGCATAAAGTTCAGCTTGTAATAGTAAGCTTGAGCTTTGCATACTCGAGCCCTAGATCTGGAGTTGGGTTTTTACAATGAAGCTCAAGTTGTGACCCATGCTTAGCTTATGATACTCAGGCCCTAGATATGGAGTTGGGCTTTGTCATGAGCATAAAGCTCGAGCTGAGCTGTGACTCCATGATTTGAGTCTTTGAAACTGTAGAGAACTTGACTAAGAGATAAGTGACTCTCCTCTTTTCTTTTCTTTGTTTCATTTGAATAATTTTCTGATGTCGAGTTTATGCTTCTTGCTTGCAATGATTTTGGGGTTTCTTTGTCTTCTTGTTCACTGATGACAGTGACCCATGCTTGAATTTATACTGTTGTCTTGTGTACACTAGTCATTTCTATCACTATTGACAGTGATCATTAACGTTCTTGTTCTTTTGTTCACACCAGTCAATCATAACTCATGATTATCCTCAGCTATGTGTCGATATCCTACCATTCATCTTCAACTTATAATGTTTTATTGTTGTAGCCATCTGTAAATTTGTAGCCTCTTTTGGTGCTTAGCACCACAGTAGACAGTGAGAGTGCTAGTACTTTAAAACCCTTTTTTCTTACCACTATTATTGTGACTTGAACTAAGATCCATCATGTTTTGATCTGCAATATTTTGTTGTGGCTTTAACCTTGTGCATGAAACTTAAATACAAAAAGATGTTAAAATCTTTATGCTATCGCCTGGTTTAAAATATAGAAGAATTAGTAATTTGTGATGTTCAAGCACGAGCTCGTGACATTCACAAACACCAGGCTTGATTTCTTCAAACAATGCGTCTTCTATTCTCTATAGCTTTGTAATTTGAACAAAAACCACCAAGTTTTGATCTGCAATATTTTGTTAACTAAAAAATAGTATGTTGTCTATTACATGCTGACTGATTTTATAGAGTTAAAATGACAAAGATTAGTGTATATGATTTTTCACTAATATGAAATGCAACAAATGTAAAAAAATGTTTAGTCAATTCGTTTAAGAAGTTCGAGCTCAGGCTCGTGACACTCAAAAACACCAGAATGTAAACATTTCTTGATACTTTGTAATAAAATTCTTATAGAATTTCTTCAGCACTATACTTTGAACTTGAATCTTTTGGCCTACAACATTGTTATTTGGTCACTTCCTGTAGCATTTTGGCATTTACAGCATGGTTGTATCTCTATTTTGTACCTGTAACAAAGCACATTCATTATAAATTCATAATCCAGATACATATATTCATTTGTCACTCTTTGAAAAGGAATAATCTTTCATTATAGTGCATAACACTTGTGAATTCTTTGTCTTTATAAGCACAGTCTGTAACATCTGGTACCAAAATTTTGTCAGTCGCATGTAAAGGATCGCATCTAGGACAATGGGCATTTTTGTACCTATTAGAAACATAATTTTTATATTTCCAAATACCCATTTCAATCGTTAGTAAGATCCTGTTGTCAAAACACATCCATCTGATAGCATGAGAGAGTCATTTTTGAGAAAATCTTGTCACCTTGCATGGTCTAAATAGCATTTGTCCAAATTGTGGAGTCACCTTGTCATATCAGTTATTATGAAGTTCCCAGCTCATAAACAGGGCATTCTAACACCCTTTGACGGTGGAGCTTCCAAAAATAATCACAAACACCTTACATTTTGGTTCCCAACTCATTATCGGGGCACTTTGACACCCTTTGATGTTTGATCCATAAGACATTTTCAAACCCACTCTTGCATCCTTGGATTCACAATCAAACATTTGCAAACATTCAGACCCACTTAAATACAAGATCACTCTAAAATTTCTTAATCTAAGCTTTCATGGTTAACACAAGACACAAATCTTATCATTTTGAAAAGAATCCATTCTCGAACAAAGTACCTTTTCTCACATTTGAAAAAGGGGAAACTTCAAGACTCAATCCTCTATTTGAAACTACACCTAGCATGAATTATACAACAAGACTTGAAGCGGCAAACATGAATAACCAAGAAGAATTCCGTTGGGATGATAGACATGATGAACAAGATAACCAAGATGAACAAGATAACCAAGCAAGAAATAACCAAGGAGCACGACACCAAGAAGTGCATTATGATTCTAATGATGATGAAGACCCTATAGAACTTGAATATCAAAGGGCTTTAAGAAGAAAATGATTCAACAAAATCCTTGAGAGAACTTTGGAAGAAAACAAGGAAAAATACTTCCTAGAACTCACCTCTCAAGGAGTGAAACTACCAAAGGACTATGATGTAAACCAACTTAAGAAAAAAGAAGATCTTAGTCCTATGTCTATTTTGAAAAGACAACTACTTGCTATGCAAGATAAAATCAAAGAACTCAAGAATGAGAAGGAAAAACCAAAAAAAAAAAATTCCTTGGAGCACATTTGTCCTTTCCCTTTTGACAAGGGACTAAAGATGATTCCATTTCCCAAAAATGTCACAATTCCTAAATATGACAAATATACTGGAAATTACGACCCTCAAGATCATGTGAGAGAATTTTGCACAACTAGTATGGAATTCATGCATGAACAAACATATATCATGCATGAGATTATTTCCACGAAGCTTAGGTGGACAAGCTATGAATTGGTTCTCGAAATTACCTATAGGAATCAAGACATTTGATGAACTAGTGAAAAAGTTCATACAACAATACTCCTATAACATCCAACACACATTGACAATGTTGGATCTATGCAATACCAAACAAAAAACTGGAGAATCATTCTTGAATTTCCTACAACGATGGAGGAAAATCTTTGCACGATATGCTCGACAGATACTTGAAAATGAAAAAATGGACATCTTCATTAATAACTTGGTACTAGAAATGAATTTTCCTATACAATTACAAGGTCCACCAAGTTTTGATAAGATGATAGATAGTGCCATCAAGATTGAAGAGGTCTTGATCAAGAAAGGGGAAATCACTATCAACAAGGAAAACAAAGACAAGTAATATCCCACTAAAGATAAGTAGAAATATGGAAACAAGAACAAGAATGTCGTTAACGATGGAGTAGTGGATACTCCTAATCCAAAACCTAAATTGAATGTCTTCAATCTCACAATGAGTTTCCAAGCGAACAAGAATTCAAATTCTACGGTGACACCAATGGCTAACAAGAATTTCAATAAACCTCCTACTCGAATAGAGCCTTGGGCAGAAAGATCTAAGAGAATATTTACACCATTGGGAGATACATTGGAAGCCGTCTTGAAGTCACTATTGGACAATAAAATCATTACGATTCCTAATTCCAAACCTTGGGAACTAGAAGTAAAACCAAGGTGGTGGAATGATAACGATTACTACGATTCACATCGCAATAAAGGACACAAAAAAAACAACTGTATGAAGTTAAGACATGTTATTCGAGACCTAATTGAAGAAGGTAAATTCAAGGTGGATGGACACCATACAAACAATGATCATAAGGCATTTCAAACTCCATTACCTAGCTATGAAAAAGGGGAATCTTCCAAGAGTAACAAGATTAACTATGCATACACTGATAATGATAATGTAATTCATATGGTGGAACCATGAAAACCTTCCATCAAAGTAATCACTCTAAGAGGAGTCCAAAGAAAAACTGATTCTTCTAATGCTGTAACAAGAAATCAAGCTAATCTCACTCTCAAAGGAGCTTCAACATCTAACACACTAGCTACAACAACAACAACAACGTCTAAACAAGTGGCATTACCTCCAAAGTTTAATCTTGTGGATCAGTTGCAAAGAACACCCGCTCAAATATCTATTATAGAGTTTTTGACAATCTCTCCTAGTCATAGGGAAGTTCTTGATCAAGCCCTACTTAACACTAATGTACTAAAAGATCTAGATGTGGATAGATTCAAAACTATGGTTGGTCACTTGAATTCCCCACATTACCTATCTTTTTCTAAAGAGGATGACAAATCATTGAACCAACCACATAACCAACCTCTGCATTTATAAGTCCTTATTCATAAACACTGAGTCAAGAGTGTCTTGATAGATGGAGGTGCTGGTTTGAACATCTGCACATACAACTTGGTAAAATAATTGGGATTCTCAGAACATGCAATTGATCCTAGAAGAAAGATAACAATCAAGGCTTATGATGAAGAAGAAATATCCTCCAAAGGATTAGTTGTTTTACCTATCAGAGTGGGACCGGTAGAGCAAGATTTCCTATGTCAAGTTCTTGATTTACCACTCGCATACAATATTCTTCTTGGAAGGCCATGGATACACTCAATGAAAGCTGTGCCTTCTACTTACCATCAATGCCTAAAGTTTCCTCATAATGGAGTGGAAGTGACTATTCTAGCAAACACGACATATCCTTGTAACAATCTCAAAAAAATAGAAAGCATGGTTCCTCACAACATGGAAAGCTCTAATAAGGCAGAGACATCCAAAGAAATGGTTTTGAGAAGCTTTACTAAAAAGATCAACATTCAAGAGACGAGTATGGGTGAATACAAGATATATCCTGCAATATCTCTAACAGATCTTCCCATATCTCCTAGAACACAAGGAAGACCTTCATCAACATTTACACCATCCAATGGTAGTGCTCTAACAATACATGAGGGAACTGGAATGGTCAAAGAAAAAGTATCCCTTGAAGAAGAAAATGAAGAAAAATTTTTCTTACAATGGCTTTCTAAAGAAAATGAAGAAGATGGAAATATCAAACATGTTGAGATAGCTACAAACAAATGTGGAAAGGGGTATGAGATCATGAGACAAATGGGTTACAAAGAAAAAGGACCCTTAGGACAAAACAAACAAGGACTTGTGGAACCTCTACATGTGGATTTCAGAAATCCTAAAGACAAGACTGGATTAGGCTTCAAGGAGGAAACATCTCATCGTATAGCAGAAAGTGGTCCTGTATTTGATAGATCAGGAGACTCAGACGATGAAGAAGGAGTAGAAGGACAACTTATCTCCTATGAAAGGTTGTTGCTCTTACAAGGAGATCCATTATCAGAAATTGATACCAATCTTGAACAAGAACCACAAGAAGAACAAGAACAAGAGCTTCCTATTTTTTACACACCTCACTTTGATGAGGAACTAGAAATGATAACTTCACAAGAACAATTTCAAGAAGAAAGAAACCATGCTAATGAAGAAGATGAAGTACCAATGAGTATTGCCCACTTCTTGGGGGTTTCAGATTATAGGTAGGTAGACTCACACGAATATGAATGGGATGCTCTTTCTGATGCTACTGTGGACATAGAAGTTGATGTGATACACAAATTTTCTCCTAGAGTCTTGATTGAAGAAGGAGATAGTTCTAATGCTAGATCACTAGAGTTAGATTTGCATAACATTAACATGAACTCTAATAATAACAAAAATGACTCTAATAATCCTAACATCTATTTAGAAGTAAACTTAATATAAAATATCTTGCAAGCTAATGACGTTGATAATAATGCAGTGCTATTACTTGAACCTACTAAATCCTTGTCCTTATTACATCATGAACTGGTAGACTGGAATGAGCCTACATCCACAAGCTTGTTATCTTTTGAAAATGACTATTCCATAGCCTGTTATCTAAATGCTTGTGAATCCTTCCTTTCTTCCACCAGTGAAAAGAGCGAAATCATGACTGAGGAGGATACCAAGTTTCTCAGTCTCAAAATAAAAATAAAAAAGAACAAGATATTTGATGGTGAAAACCACCTAGTGGCAGTATCAGATCCTAAAAGAGAAAAATAAAAAGATGTATCTATTGGTGAAAACCTCCTAGACGCGCCAAAGGATGGGATTCTTGATATCCTCCCAGATCATTTTCAAGAAAGATCATAAGTTCTGATTGAACCCACACAACCCATTAATTTGGGAACAACAGAAGCTCCTCAACTAGTACACATTGCTCAGTCATTGACAGAAGATGAAAATATCCAATTCACCAACTTCTTCAAAGAAAAGAAGATCAATTTTGCTTGGTCTTATTTAGATATGTCTGGATTGGATACATATTTGATCATGCATCACTTGTCCATTTCACCTAATGTGAAACCAGTGAAACAAAAACTCAGAAAGATGAATCCACGTGTGGCATTGCTAGTCAAGGCAGAATTAGAAAAACTATTGAGAGCTGGATTCATTAGAGCTATTGATTATGCAGAATGGATTTCAAATATAGTTCCTATTTCTAAGGCGGACAACTATATAAGAGTTTGCACAAAATTTAGGGATCTAAACAAAGCTTGCCCAAAGGATGACTTTCCACTTCCCAACATAGATATGATTGTAAATTTGACAGCAGGCTATGAGATGTACTCATTAATGGATGGATTTTCTGGATATAATCAAATCAAAATTGCTCCTGAAAATCAAGAAAAGACTGCATTCACATGCGCATGGGGAACATACTATTGGAATGTGATTCCATTTGGCCTAAAAAATGTAGGTGCAACTTATCAAAGAGCAATGACCGCAATATTCCATGACATGATGCATAGAAACATGGAAGATTATGTAGATGATACATTGGCAAAGTCAAAGATAAGGACTACACATATAGAAGATCTAAGGAAAATATTTGATAGGATGGAACAGTTTCAATTAAGACTTAATCCTAAGAAGTACACATTTGGCGTATCATTTGGAAAACTATTAGGATTCATAGTCTTAGCAAAAGGAATTGAGGTGGATCTGGCAAAGGTGAAATCTATTCTTGAAATACAACCACCTAGAAACATTAGTCAAATGAGGATGCTTCAAGGCAAGCTACAATCCATGAGAAGATTCATATCTCAGTTGGCAGATAAGGCACAACCTTTTACAAAGTTGATGCGTAAAGGAACTACATTCACTTGGGATGAGAAATGTGAAGAATTTTTTTCCCAAATCAAGAAATATTTGATGAATCATCCAATCCTAATGGCACCAATTTATGGAAAACCTCTATTTCTCTACATATCAGCTACAGATACATCATTAGGAGTATTTCTTGTGCAAGAAGATGAGGCTAAGAAAGAAAGAGCAATATACTATATCAACAAAAAATTGGTCACATATGAGTTGAACTATTCAATGTTTGAGAAAGCATGCTTAGAAGTGGTGTTTTCATCCCAAAAACTTAGGCATTACATGTTGGCACACAAGGTGAAGCTAGTTGCTAAGATTGATCCACTCAAATACTTGTTGAGTAAGACAATGCTGGCATGAAGACTAGCAAAGTGGGTCTTAATTCTAAGTGAATTTGACATTGAATATGTTGACAGGAAAGCCATTAAAGGAAAAGTGATTGCTGATCAACTTGCAGAAACACCATTAATAGATGACAAGCCGTTACATGTGGATTTTTCAGATGAATCTATCATGCACTTAACAGAGCATCCTTGGAAAATGTATTTTGATGGCTCCTTCACACAACAAGTTGGATCAGGAGCTGGATGCTTATTCATTACACCACAAGGATACAAGATTCCAAAAGCTTATAAGATGATTTTCCCATGTACCAACAACATAGAAGAGTATGAAGCTCTAGTGAATGGATTCAAACTTGCAATAGAATAGAAAATTGTTGAGTTACACATCTATGGAGATTCACAACTCATTATCAATTAGGTGAATGGTGACTATTAGAAAAAAGATGATAAACTCATGCATTACAAAAGAATGGTGGATGACTTGAAGAAATTCTTTGTCTTCATCACATTTCAACAAATTCCAAGATCAGAAAATAGAGCAACTGATGCGATGGCTACTTTAGCATCCATGTTACAACTAGAAGAACATCAATTTCGCTATGATTTCCTGGTGGAAGAACTCCCATTTCTTGCCTATGACTCACCTGAATCCCAAATTGTTTGTGCCCTTGAAACCTAAGCGTTATCCTGATATGCCCATATCTACTCTTATCTAAAGGACCAAACAATCCCTTGATGCTATTCCAAAAATAAAAAGAGATCCCTTATAAGAGCGACATCATGTTATATAATCATCACTAATGACTTGTTTAGATGTGGTCTAGATGGTACACTTCTTAGGTGTTTAGAACATAAAGATTCTAATCATGCATTAAAGGAAGTTCATGAAGGTGTGTGTGGATCACACTCGAATGGTTTTTCATTAGCCAAGAAACTTTTAAGAGTTGGATATTATTGGCCCACAATGGAAAAAGATGCTATCCATTTTTCAAAAACATGCAATAAATGTCAGATCCATGGTAACCTGATACATGCTCTAGTTAGGGAGCTAATTCCTTTCATAACATATTGGCCATTTCAGCAATGGGCCTTTGATTTAGTTGGTCAGATTTACCCTAATTCATCAAGTGGACATAAATACATCTTTACTACACCTGAGTATTTCAAAAAATGGGTGGAAGTTGTCCCACTGTCTAATGCAACTGGAAAACAAGTTTCCATGCTTATCTTGAATTATATCATCTATTTTTATGGCATACCCTCATCGATTATGACTGACAATGGGGGTCAATTAAAAAACAAAGACATAGATGAGTTGTGTCTTCAATTTAAAATCACTCAACATTGTTCCTCGATCTATTACCCTCAAGGTAACGGATAGGCTGAAGCATCAAACAAAACTATATTGAAAATATTGCATAGGACGATGAACAAATTAGGAAGGGACTGACATTTACAAATCAATCCAATATTATGGGCTTATAGAACTAGCATCAGAACACCAACTGGCACAACTCCTTTTGCACTAGTTTATGGATCAGAGGTAGTCTTACTAGTTGAAGTAGAGATTCCATCCCTGAGGGTGTCATTGAAAATCTAGTCACTAATGAGGACTATAGAATCTCTAGACTGCAAGAGATAGAATTGCTAGATGAACATAGACAATATACGTTTGATCATCTTAAAGTCTATCAAAAGATAATGTCAAGAGGATATAACAAGAAGGTAAAACCAAAAATTTTTCAGGTAGGAGATCTAGTCCTACGAGAAAATCCTAAGAATCAATAGAATCGAGAACAAAAGGGAAAATTTGAACCCAACGAGTTGGATCCCTTTTTCATCACAACAACATTTGGATCAGGAGCCTATCAATTGGCTACGCATGAAGGAGATGTTTTACTAGATCCGATCAATACCATACATCTGAAAAGGTTTTATGCCTGACATTCTGGAGGTAACTTCTATACAGTGAAAATAGTTCCTGAAAAAAAGTTCAAAAACATCAAATATGGATCTTGAAAAAAATAAAAAACAATGGAAAAAGTCCTGAAAAAATTGACCATCTTGGTAAAAACCTAGCAAATAGGCACCTTGGTGAGTCCAAAAAAAAATAGAAAGAGAAAAGTACAAAAAAATTGGAAAAGAGAAAAAGTGTCTTGGTGAAAACCTGGTAAACAGGTGCCATCATAGCAAAAATAGAAAAAAGTTTAGCCAAGTGGTGAAAACTTGGTAAACAGGTGCTACTTGTAATCAACGCTCTATCTATCAAGACAACGCTTGCACATTTGGCCTATGTAAATCTCAGTTTGTATATATCTTTCAGTCACTTTCGTGATGCGCCAAATCCTGAAATGAACTATCAGAAAATTGTGTCTTCCTAAGGTTGGAATCTGTCAACATTAAGGTCCTAGGTAAAGTATTTTTCCTAGGGGGAAATGATCAAGGCCACACATATTGTTAAGTCGTTGTTAGGACCTTTTGCTAAGAATAGAGTCCGCAATAGACATTAAACTACGAACAAAGGTATTTCTCAAAACCACCCTAGTCCGCAATAGACAATAAACTACAAAAACAAAGGTATTTCTAAATGCCAACCAAAAATAGTATTTCTTAATACTTGGACCTAAATGTGTTCCTAAACACTATGTCATGACGATTAGAGTGTTTCTAAATGCTAAACAGGTAAATCACTTATGGATGAAGGATAAATTGATGATAATCTCTATGCGTGTTTGCAAGATTAATCAAAAAGTGTTCCTAAACACTATAATCACAACTGTCTATTTTGAAGCAAATACACTGATCATTTTAAAAGAATAATGAGATTTTCTTATTCAATTTTTGATTGTTATGTTTCCTCGAGTGACTTGATGATGTCTATGGACTAGAGGAACAAGGACTGGGGGCATAACATTTTCTTTATCTTCTGTTTGTGGTAATAAATCTGATGATCTAAGGTAATCATGGGGAATGGGTGTCTACTATAAGAGCCTCCATCACGATTGGAACGCCAAGTATACCTCGACCTATTTCCTATGAAAACTTTAGTGAGTTGGATTTATTTCCTTGCCTGTTTTAAACTACAATGAAAAACTACTTCCTAGTAAGGTACATAGTAAATAGGATTATACCCAAGGATATGAATATAAAATAAAAGGTCATTGCGGGTATATATTTACACATTATGCACCAGAAAAGAAAAGGGTTTATATCAAACAAGGAGTAACTGACATAACATTCTAGCCTACATGCTTTAATGTTTAGTTTATCTTTCAACATGATGAATACAAGGGAAGTATTCATATTTTCATGATTGCTAAATCTATCAGTGAAAATTGTAGTATCCTAATGAGGTCTCGTTACAAACACTCTATGATGATAATTAATCCACTTTGAATAAACAATGACTGTCCTAGGTGTCTTAGTCTAGGTGAATTTCATTTGGTTAATTGCATTACTTTGAATAAACAATGACTGTCCTAGGTGTCTTAGTCTAGGTGAATTTCATTTGGTTAATTGCATTAAGGTTCATTTTTAGTTGCATATCATATTAATTTTCATTAGGTTCATTTAGATGCATTTCATGTTTTTAGTTGCATTGAAGGTCATTTTAAATTGCATTCATTTTAAGTTGCGTAAGCATGAATGTGTGAATTGAATTATCTAAAGAATTAATGTGAATTGAAAATTCTATAAACATTACCCATCTTCCATGTTTGACCAAGTTCATCATGAAATCATAAAAATTGAAATGAAATGAAATGACTGAGTATATATCACTAATATTCATTTGCATTCATAATCCATTTCATATCATAAAAAAAGTTTGCATGGTGCATCCATAATCATCCATACATAAATAAAAGTGAGATGTCCATACATCGCATCATATTACATCTCATACATCCATATCCATACATGAAATAAAAATTGCATACATTCACAGTTTGTATCCGTGCATTCATAAAGTGTTGAAAATACAAAAACATAAGCATATATCAGTGAAATATATCATGATGTCATCATATCATCATTGTCTAACATAATCTAATCGTGACCAAGTATGACCATCACATCAATATCCAAAGCATAAGACAAATATCAAATATCTAATATCTCACATGTGCAGAAATCAGAAGCATCATATGAAACAACATAAACCAGATAAGATAACCATATTAGAATCATCAGAACATCAATATATCATCAATATGCGAGTATCAAAATGTTAGAACAGTATATCAAAACATGGATGAAACAAATATTAGAGTGTCAGAATAACGTGAAGTAATGTATCAATAATAAACAGTCCATAGGACATGAGAGAGTGTATCGATAAAAAATGGTACAAATACATGATAGATCCAATGTGGTACAAACATATCAGAGATACAAAATATGAGAGCACAAAATATCAAGCCTCACTGTCTCCCTCGTCCTCTTGTGGAGGATCGGGAGGGGGTAGATTAGCTCTGTTGGAAATTGGTGGGGGCGTCACACTATCTGATTGCTATGCAATGATAGAATATAGTGGAGCTCTCTAAGTGGCAGGAACAACATCACAATATAATGCAAAATAGTATGTGGCCCTCTATCCCTGGTGGGTGGCCATATGTGCATAATGATATCTCTTCTCTCATTTGAGATAACTGAGTATCCCGCTTTGATAAACGTGCTCAAAGGGTAACCACCTCTACGCGTAATGCAGCTCTGTCCTACTCACACTGAGATAATGGTCTCCATCACCACCTACAAGAGGGTCTCTGCGTGCCTACTGCTGATCCCCATCACCTCCTCCTCCTGCTTCCCTCTGTTGTTGTGCATGCTCATCTCTATGGAGTAGAGGACCTATATCTCTCTGTGGGGGAGTGACTCTCAGTCTCCTATGTCTCTATTTTCCTCCATCTCCCCTAGAGGCCCATCGTCTGTTGCCATCGCCACCTCCACCCCCACCTCCATCACCTCCATCTCCACCACCTCCCCCATCTCTACCTCCATGAGCACCATCTCTCCCTTCGTCTCGCCCTCTATTCCTGCCACGTCCTCTGGCTCCACCTCTCGCAGCTTGGCCTTGGCCACCACCATCATTAGTGAGATCATACTCAAGCGCGTCCTCTAGGCGAGGAGCGACCTCATCAGGAGTTGTGAAACGATCCAAGAAATACAGGATGCGACCTTTTAACGGGATGCAATCCAGGAAATCCCAGAAATGACTCAAGAAATCTAGGACGTTATCTGAAATCTAGAAGCGACCCTGTTTTGACCAAAAGTGACTAAACTAAAAAATTTCTAAGAACATGCTTCAATAAGAACAGATGCGACCTGACAGGGTGAGATCCGGGAAATCCGAGATGCGATCTAGAATTCTGTGAAAAATAGGATGTGACATGGGATTTACCATGGCGATCCCACATATGGGATGCGATTTGAAACTAAATTGGCCCTAAAAAGTGCAAAAATGCATGAAATTCAAATTTTCAAAATTGACAAGGATCGTTATCGGGTACTCATAGGTGTTGTGTAGTGAGGAGTTTGGTCATGTCGTTTGGCTAGCTCGAATTGGTGCTTCTCCATTGGGAAAACCATCTTCTCTCAGAGCTCAATAATATCAAAGGTAAAAAGTGAAAACAAATAGTAAAAATGGACTTTTGACCTATTTGAGCCTCCCGGGGGCCCGGAGCCTTAAGGAACATTCATTCTAAGATATCACAGAAGCTTCATATCGGGACCGAAATTGAAATAGGTGATCTATATCACTTAAATGTAGTAAAAACATAGTTATAGAGCAAAGTCAACCGTTAGCATTCAGAAGTCAAGTATGGTCAAATTATAGTCAAACAGGGGCAAAATGAATAGAAACGATGTTGTCAACAGGGTAAATCAATGCAATAAGGGTTATTACTCAGATTCATGGTTAACAAAAGTCAAAGTTTAGTCAAAAGCACTTAACGAAAGCTGCACATAACATAACTAATGCATCAGATTTTTATGCTAGGATATTGCTTAAACACAAGTCAAACTTGGTCAATTCTCTTATTTTCTTGGTCAAACTTGGTAAAACAGTGTTTGGTTAACACTACAATTGATCCTAATTGCTTACTAACACTTCCTAAATGATCTATGCTTGATCCAGATTCATTTCAATCACCGTAATTCTTTCTAAATGCTTGAAAACAATGATTTTATCTGAATTTATTTCGATTTCGGTCCTGAGGGGGCATAATCATACTAAAATTCAAATTCTGCAAATTAAATTCTTTCGCGCCATGGGCACGACAGTTTCTTCAATCAAGTTGATGTTTTTAATCTTTACGACATTGATCAATTTCATCGCTTCAAATCAAATTGGTTATTTGTCAGCATGTTCAATTACTGCAAATCAAATTTAACTGAAATTTCTTTTCAGAATCTCTTATCAGTTTTTCGTTCAATCAAGCTTAGAATCGATATTGTCAATTCTCGTTCAATCAAGTTCATAATTGATGATTTTCTAATCAAGTAGGATTTCGTTCGATCAAGTTTAGAGTTCTCAAATTTAGAGTGGTTCTCTTTACTGCTCTCTAAGTCTTTTAGAGTGGTCCTCACTGCTCTCTAAATCACTTGAGCTCAGAGTGGTTCTCGCTGCTCTCTAAATCTCCTGAATTTGTTAGTTTCGTTGAATCATGCTTTAAATAAGATATTCTTTGAATCCCTGTGTTGTTTGCAAAGAAATTCAAAGACGGGCAAATGAAATCACCTAAAATTGGGCTAATAGAACCTAAGGCCCTATTTGCCCTAATTCAGGATAAAACCTTAATTATGTTAATTTGATTCTTGATTATTGACACAATTCCTAAAATTCAATAAAATTAATTAAATCTCTTAATTCAAGCATTTATCATCAAAGTATCAAGCAAGATCAATTTAATTACTTCTATGCCTAATTAATTAAATCAATCCCATTAAATTCATGGCTAGAGTAATTAATTAAAAGAAATGAATAAAATCCTCTCAAAATGACATGTCACCTTAAAGGGGACAACAAAGACACTTTGAACCAATAAGAGATAATCACATGGATCACTCACATGGATCAAGCTTGGAAGCATCTCAACCACTCCTCATGGATGCATCGTAACTTTTCAAAATCTCAAGATTCTATAAAAAGAGAATTTTCAAACCTCAAACCATGTAGTTAATTTGAATTCATGCATGCATGCTGTTATTTTAGTTTTTATATGCTCATAGATAATTGGAAAACACTTCAATTTGGCTAATTATAATGAATTTCACGGTTTTCATGGTTAATTTGAATGAACTTGATAGCTTTAGTTTCATATTTGGTCATTTTGTTTGAATCTCTCATCTTAGCATTGCATTATCACTGTTTAGGATTAAATCTGAGAGCAATTTACAATCCTTTTCATACTTGTGCTAATTAGAGAGCAATAAGATGCCTTCAAATGTTTATTTTCTTTGCTTATTTGATCTTTCTAACAATTGATATAATATCCTATTGAAGTGTTGTGTTGCAAATTTGCAGGTCAATAATTCACACACACACTCTCAAGTTGTTAAACTTTCCTCTAGAGAGAACCAACACTCTAATACCAATTGTTGGAAAGTTTTAGGTAGGGTACTATGAGGGTGGGGGGCGGGGGGTGTGAATCAGTACCATAGATATTTAACACTTATTCAACTTTCTGAACATAAACCAATAGCCAGTAAATTACTTATACCGATAATTATTTTATCTTTTACTGATAGCTGTTGTAATGTTTTTAACTGATAACTAATAATATACAAATTAAACATACTTGACACATAAACATTCAAACACTTAACACAATATTTTGGTGTCGCAGAAAACACTCAAGGTTAGAGTGAAAATCTGCGGTGGGGATGATACCCACAACTCATCACTGCAGTAATAAGGTGTCCGGTTAGGAGCTTACATAAATGTCATCTTGTGAATGACTTCACCTTGTTAGGAGTGTCTAATACCTTGTTAGGAGTATTGAAAGTCTTGTTAAAGACTACTCTGTTAAGAGATTTTATCCCACTTATATAGTGTTCACCCTATTAAAGGATTTACAATAAGTTCCTAAATAGAACTTCTAAGTCCGGTTAGAGACTACCCAGTTAAGGGATTTCACAATCTTGTTGCTAAACTATTAGGAATAAATCAACAAGAAATTTAATCTATAGATGCTTTCTCCAAAAGCTTGTCAGATCTCGTTTCACTCTTCTTTTGCTATGATCTTCTTTTGATCTTTGATCCTTTGATCTTTGCCAATAACATCAGTCTACACTGTTCTTCACTTCAATCCACGTCCTCTCTCTCTCTCTCTCTCTCTCTCTCTCTCATAGTTGTTTGCCCGGATTAGGGTTTCTCGAACTTCCATAAACTATTTTGCTAATTGGATGTCATCCTTGTTCATAACCTTTTCTTTTCTTTTCATCGCTAATGCTTTCCGATAACCTTTCCTTTATGCCAATAACACTTTCCGATAGTGTCTATGCCGATGTCTTTCCTTTCTTCATCTCTCTACTTAATGTTATTTCTCAGCAATGACAATCTTAGCAAAATCATCATTGATTGCTTGTTAATTGTCCAGGTAGAGGATTTTGTCAAGTAACACTCTATGATGGGGTAAAAAATGTTGTGAACATAGAGCCTAATAAGTGTTAGGCATGCTTATAAATGCCAATTTAAACACAATAGATATTCTTTTGGCAATCTCTATGAAATGTCAAAAACATTGTGAACATGAAGTCTAATAAAATATTACGTATGCTTATATCCTTTTAAACACAATAGATGCTCTTTGGAATACTCTATAATGGTAAAAAAAAGTTATGAACATAGAACATTCTTGCCAAAAATGTTTTCAATAGAGAACTTCATAACATGTTAGGCATGCTCGTAAAGATGCATTTATAGTTGGACGCGGCTAAACTCCCTACAAAATGTACTATTGACCAAATTTCAAAAATAGAAAACACAACAGATTTTTGTGAAATTTTCAGCATCTATTCTTCGTGATCTATATATTTGTAGCAAAAACAACAAAAAAATTGCGAAAAAATCACTATATTTTTCGTGAATCTAAAAAATAAAAATTAACATTTTTTTTTGTTGTCTTTAATACATTTTTATAAGAAGCTTATTCCTTGCCTTTATAATTTGTGACCAGGTGGTCCATCATATGACCAGAGTCGATGAAAGCCCGTAAAGGTGAACGTATTGCTGGCAGATTCATCCACCGCTGAACCGCGTTAGGCGAGTAAAATGCTTAACGTGTAAAACATCTTGACCACTTTGTGTGGACATATATTTTAAAACACCGACAGTACAAAATCAGTACATGAGGACCATTTCAAGCGTGTGCCAATCACATCACACTGTGTGTTGCCAAGTCAAACCCCCATTTGAACTCAATAAATTAATTTCCGGTGGACGAGAGAGAATCTTCAAAGTCTTCCCAAGGAAGGCAGTTTTTTAAATATTGAGACGGTAACAACACGCCATCCGGTTTGGGGGGTGTTCGTCTTTATTGTTGAGCTAATTCTTATTTTATAATAAAAAGCTAAGTATTCATGAGATTTTTTAATGATAGAGAATTTGTGTTTTTGAAAGAGAGGTCGTCACAAGTTCAAATTTTGAGTGGGATATGGTATATACATCTCATTTGTAGTATAGTCAGGTGTATTGTGTATATAAACTGGATAGTCCCACATACTTACTATGAGCAATATTTAGAACAAAAAATAGATCACTCGTGACTATAAAAGGATGAGTATGGACATACAAGTTATTGCAAAATATGAAAAAATGGTCGACATTTTTGTAAAACATGAATGATGGTTGTATGTTTGATATTTCCATATTTATTCTTTATGAGTGGAAGACATCTCATACAATGAAAATAAAAATGATACTTGTTGAGACTTCGCTTTGCAGGTCCCACTAGATATTTGATTATGAGATAGAATATTGCACCACATTTATAGTGTAGAATTAGGTGCTTTCGGCATGGAGTTCAATATATTATGAGTCATTTGTAGATCCCAAAATAGATCATACATGGGCTACAAAAAAGATGGATTTCCATTTGCCCTTAGAAAACAAGAGGATGATCACAAGTACAATTGTTTTGTACTAATTCATCATCATGGAGAACAACTCATCGAATGAAATTTACCATAGTACATGTTAGACTTCACTTCGTCGGTCCCACTAGATATCGATTCAAGTGTTTACAAATAAAGAAATATAGATTACAATAATGCATGTTAGACTTCACTTCACGAATTTAACTGTTTATCAATAAATAAACACAAATTACAATAATGCGTGTTAGACTTCACTTCATGAATCCCACCAATATGAATTAATCTCTTTACTATCATTGAAATGTGCTATGTTAATTGTGGTTATTACAGGGATAATTATCCATGCAGTGACAACATAGTGATATAGAGTGGGTCCCTAATATGAATAATTATTACATGGATAATAATTCATGCTAGTTACGTGATGAGAGTTCTTTTTGCTCTTAAATAATGTAAAGATATGAGTGGGTTCGTTAATTTGGTGTCTGTCACACCAACTTAGTTGAAAAAGAATTGCAGTGGTTCCAACGTCGATTCATGGAAATAGAGAAACTCATTAATAATTCAATGACCAATTCCGTTCTTTGTAACTTTTAATTTGCTTAAAAAGCATGATTAAATAATGATTCAGATGAGAGAGGCAACGTTGACTACAATTGTTTGTTATGTCAGCAACATTAGTTAAAATTTTTACAGCTTTGGCAGACCGTGACTTGGTCCGAAGGCCGACAGCTGCAAAAGAATCTTTTTATTTGCAGTGATCCGCACCTACGGATCTCTATATATATATATATAACTTACTTTCTTCTTTTTTTCTTATGTACATTCATTCTATGTCATCAATATTGAATTACTGCAAAATTTATGAGGTTATAATATAATCAATGTGTTCTTAATAGTCGCCACGGATCAGCACCCTCTTGTTGTTGCTTTTATCAAAAACAGTCGTTTAGAAGTGTTCTTTGTGAAACTCGAATTTGGTGGTTCCCTTCTCATTGAATTCGTGTGAGAGCTCGCCCAACTCTTGTGCCAGTTTAGGAAGTCCACAGTAAAATACTCCTGTCCCATGAATAGTAATAGATGTTATATTGTGAAAAATAATGGAAAATGGGACCACCCAATTTGCAATTCTAGGCAAAACTGTTATGAAAATTGGAAATTTGCCTATGTTTTGTAAGAAAAGTTTTTCTAGTTTTGGGATGTTTTGAAGTGGGAAAAGGGCAGGATGACAAATGCAAGATGTAAAATGTGGTTAAAATAACTCACCAACTTTTGCATTGGGGTGCTTTGTACATATCCTTGAGAAGACCTTTTTCCAGTTGGGCCTGGCGAAATGAGTACGAACCTGCATACAAGATTGGACTTTTATGGTATTTGATACGATTGAGGGAAACCCATTTGGTCTTTTTGAGTAAATAGAAGATAACACTAATGTCGTGGATAAGGAACGTACCCTTGTGCCAGAGACAATATCGATCCCGTGCTTAGCATGATTGAGAGCTTGGACCATGGCGATCAGGGCAGATCTCGCATCTCCTTCCTCATACACGCTAGTTAAGTAGTTGTGCATTTCGATCACATCCTGCAACACCCATTAAGATTTTCTTTTAACACTCATTCCAAAAGCCAAATCTTCATCATGCAATAAATATACATATGTGATCTTTTTTGTTGATCTAGCTTAACAATGTAAACCGATCTATTTGAATTCTAAAAGCAAAATCTTTAATAAGACATTGAGTTCTAAAAGTCCAATCGATCTAACTTAACAATCTAAACCGATATACATACATACATACATACATACATACATACATACATACATACATACATACATACATATATATATATATATATATATATATATATATATATATATATATATATATATATATATATATATATATATTTGAATTCTAAAAGTCAAATCTTTTACAAGACATTAAGTTCTAAAGTTCAGTTGATATAGCTTAACAATCTAAACTGATATATGTATTTGAATTCTAAAAGCCCAATCTTTAACAAGACTGTGAGATCTAAAAGTCTAGTCGATCTAACTTAACAATATAAATTGATATATTTGAATCCTAAAAGCCAAATCTTTAACATGACATTGAGTTTTAAAAGCCCAATCGATCTAGCTTAACAATCTAAATCGACATATTTGAATTCTAAAAGCCAAATCTTTAACAAGACATTGAGTTCTAAAAGCCCAGTTGATCTAGCTTAACAATCTTTAAACCGATATATTTGAATTCTAAAAGCCAAATCTTTAACAAGACATTGAGTTCTAAAAGCCCAATTGATCTAGCTTAACAATCTTTAAACCGATATATTTGAATTCTAAAAGCGAAATCTTTAACAAGACATTGAGTTCTAAAAGCCCAGTCTTATAAAAGACATGCATACATACATACACATACATTATTTCTCGGTTGAACTACCATTTCTGAACATTCTAATTGTGAGTTCCAAAAGCAAAGTCTTTATCATATAAGACAAATACAAATGCTACATTTCGGTTGATAAACCATTTTTTTAACAATCTAACCTAATATGATTGACTTTTAAAAGCTAAGTCTTTGTCATAGAATATACAAAAATACAAATACAAATGGTTGATCTATCATTTGCTAATAATTTAATTCACATTCTAAAAGTCAAATCTATGTCATACAAGCCATACAAATACAAGTACTAATTTTTAATCGATCTACTATTTCTTAACAACCTAATATCCAATATTGTTTTGAGTTCCCAAAACCAAATTTTTATCACGCAAGACAGTGACAAATACAAATACAAATATTGCCTTTTGATCGATCTAACATTTGTTAACAATCTAATTTAATATAAGTGAATTCTGAAAACCAAGAGTTTGTCATACAAGACATATACATATAATTTTATAAATGCAAATACAAATATTATCTTTTACTCCATCTACCATTTTTTCACAGTCTAATTCAATATATTTTGAATTCAAACACAAATACTACCTTTTGGTCAATCTACCCGTTTTTAACAACCTAATCTGATATCTTTGAGTTTCAAGAATCAA
This sequence comes from Chamaecyparis obtusa, assembly GCA_027943335.1. Taxonomy (NCBI): domain Eukaryota; kingdom Viridiplantae; phylum Streptophyta; class Pinopsida; order Cupressales; family Cupressaceae; genus Chamaecyparis; species Chamaecyparis obtusa. The sequence goes on along the minus strand of BSBK01002956.1, from coordinate 411,028 downwards.
AAAGGAAAAGAAAGGTCTTTTTATAATCCACGACATCAGCCATATATTTTTGAGTCTACATATGATAACAGTGATATTGAACTACCTTATGAAAGACACCTAATTACACTACAAACAAATATTTATCATACATAACATATATACATATAAATATACAAATACAAATAGAAATAGTACCTTCTTGTCGATCTCGGCCACTTCATTCATGACTCCTTTGAACCAGTCGAAGGAGCCTTGCTCTCTTGTAACCCAATAAAAATAGGCTCGAGATGTGTGAAACGGCTTCTTTTTCTTGGGACTCCCGGGTACCGCCGGTTTATTAAAGGAAGTCGATGAATCTTGAGTGCTTGTGCTTGCCGGATCGCTGATGTCTAGATCAGTGGTCGATCGGCTGAAATCAGTGTTCGAATCCTGCTCCATTCACCAACAACAAACCCATCATCAAATTTGTTCCTTGGAATCCTTGCATGGCGATAATAATAATCATGATTCTCTATTTCTACTTACATTCAAATCTTCTCTCCGTCTGATGTTGTGCAGCATGTCCTTCAAAATGCTGATAAAAGGAGTCGCTCCGATGCCCAGTCCCACCAGAAGTAAAATGTCATATTTTGTGTAATCCTGCGCGGGAGCACCGTAAGGCCCGTCGATGAGCAGCTTCGGTAGGCTGTTACAAGAATGGAATCATCATTAATCATATAAAAACAAATCTTTAACAAGACATTGAGTTCTAAAAGTCTAATTTTTAGCTTTGTGGTTTTTAAGATCTTTAGTCTCGTCGATGTCATTAAAACTTTTTCATTCATTCATTCATTCATATACAGCAGCATCAAGAAAATGTATTTATGACTATAAAATTATATATCCATTTCAATTTTAGTGTACCTCTTCTTGGTCGTCTCGTCTGCTCTCAAAAGCCCACTTCTGTCCCCGGCCGGTTGCTCGCAGGCCTGTCATACATTTTACAATGACAAGATTCAACATTTCAGATCAAACTAAACATTTAACGAACTTAAAGGTTCATTTAATTGCTAAAATTGACTTAGAATTAAAAAATGAAAATTTGATTTCACTTTACAGTTTGAAATGGGTGTTTTTAATTACCTCTGAGAAAACCCTTTTCAATTCTCTGGTCCAATCTCCTAGCGTGCGGATATGGACACTAACATAATCGTCGCCAGGCGCTGAAGTGATCGAGAAAGGATGCCTGTCAAGAAAAAGCATATGTAATGTAAAACTTGGAATGAAATTCAAGAAGTCTCTTTTTTCTCAAAATATTTGCAAAATCTGATGCTCACCACTCGAATGGAGACACAGCAGGGCATTGAACGAATACGTATTGCCCACTTTTGTATCGAAACCCACGAGGTTTCGACGTATGAAGGGACATAACGTTTCCTGGGTAGATTGCAACCTGCCACACAAGGATAATTTCTCTCAGCATCCAGTCTCCTCCAATAAAAAATCCTTGATTCAGACTATAAATCAATTAAGCTTATAAAAGAATTCAATATTTCAATTTTAGTGACAAGAATCACAACATCACTATATCAATATCGACAATTTGTTCACCTTCAAAATTCGCACATTGTAATAGCCAGACCTGAAGGCCCTGAGTATCCTTTCTCCAGCATATAGGCAAACGGGTACTGCAATATACATCCATGTCTGCTCCCACATTGAGAAGCAACTTATGTTAGCCATTAATGGCTGCCAGTAAACCAGACTTGTATTGATTGAATTGGGAATTTGGGAGTGAGAACTCATTCTTACCGTTTTGAGATACCATTTGTGCACAAGATAGAGGAAAACGCCATGGACGATGAGCAAGATGTAAACAACGACCAGAAGATGATGAGAGTACCAGAAGGCATTGAAGCCTGTGAGTCTGTTGAAGGGGCGAGGAAGCTTGAGAACATTTTTCCTGAACCAGTGTGTAGCCAAAGTGAAGGCAATGATCATGAGGATCACCATGATGATCCCTGTTACTCCCTCCACACCTTTTACCAGATCCCAATAAGATGGCTGCTTTCCATCAAAATCATCTAGAAGTGGAGCGAATTTTTCATCTGAGGCATTGATCAGCCGAGGAAAATCACAGGCCAGGTGATTCCCTACATGTAGGAGGACTCCCACTACAATTGCCGCTGCAATGGTCTGCAAATTCATAAGAAACGAGCTTCAAATTTTGTGATTTTTTCTATATAATTCGATTCAACTTAAAGTTCTATATCTTGAACTCTCAAACATTCTGTAATAGATCATGAAATGTTAATGGAAAAAATGGTACCTTGTGAAAATTTATATTGTCATCAAAAGGAACAAACTGTCCCAGCCTAGTAGAACGGAGTCTTGTGATAGTATTCCTGCAAACTGGAAAGAGAATTAGAGCCATGTTCAGCTTCAGAGTCTCTGCAGCTCCTTTGGCTGTCAATAAGCAGTAGCCCATTACATGATAAGCCGACTTGTTCTTGTATTGGATGAACTTCCATGTAAACAGCCCTGCCATGGCTAGTATCCAGAGCGCAATGATCCAGACCCTTTGCCAATTCTCGTCCAAAAAGTACTTGATCTTATTCCTAAATCTTTGAATTGGGCTTCTCTTCCTTAAGCCCAGGTTCTGACTCAGAGCTTGACTTGTGTAGCTCAGGGCCTGGCTGTAGTTCATGTAAGTGTCTCTCTGCAACAACAGTGTCTCAAGCTGCCATAACTGTAAACACCCATGAAACAGTTTGGCATTTATTAGTACTGACACATTGAAGGGCTTGAATTACAGTTAAGAGTCATTAATGGAAGAATTTATTGTCAGTTGATTACCTCAATGTATCCAAACTTCTCCGGGTCCAGCTCTTCCATGATCAAGGCAGCATATTCCTCCGCTTGCTCCTTCAATTTGGACAGTTTATTGGCCGAGGCGCTCAGCATGATGATCTACACGAGACAAATCTAAGCCATGGTCAATTTAGAGAATCGTGTACAGAATAAAAACACAAAATGTGCTTCAAAGATATTGCACCTCTTTCACTTCCTCCTCGTTTATCCGTCCATCCGCATTCTTATCCACCCTGCAATTGAAATTGTTTTATTAGACTGATGGTTTTGTGGACGCTATTAAAATTTTTCATTCATTCAGAGAAATTAACAATCTCATTTTTCACATAAATGAATTTGAATTTTGACAGAATAATTGAATCATCACAATTTTCGAATTCAATTGTGTCGAAAATTTGCATCAAACTACGCTCTGTAATCCATAATCAGAAAAATACAGAACTAGATGAAGAAAATGAATTACACAATGTTATTGGAAATGCTGATATAAAAACTTCAATCCAATCAAATTCAATTCAGCCAGTGTGATCAATTCAACAATTATGATGAATTATGATCAAACTGATATTCTGTGATCCAAAATCAGAATATCACAGAATTAAATGATAAAAATGAATTTAAGTATGTGATCTAAAATATTAATACAAAATTCAAACATAATCAAACTCAAAATGTTGCCGATTCCAGAAATATTGATCAATTGTAGAATCATGAAAACATTCTAAACAATCTCGCCCAATTCAAATTTGCCTGGACTGAAATCATACATGTCGAAGAAGATCTGCAAGCGAGAATCGAAGCTCTGGTCCGAAATCTGCGACCACATTTCATACAGCTCATCCTTAGTAATCCGCTCAATCTTCTGCCGCTTACGCCGACCCAAGGCATCAAACAGCTCGGCTGCAAATTCTTTAGAATCCTTCATTCCTGAAAAACCAAAAACACATTCTCAATCCGAAATTCCAAAACAAGATCAGCTCTGGAAATCAATCCAAGCAATTCAAGAACAGAGGCAGGGGATCCATTCATACCAATGCACTGTGCAAAATCAGCTCTGGAGAGAAGCCCATCTTTAGCAAGCTCATAAAACCTCCCCTCAACAATACTCCACTGCTTCTGCGCGGCCTCAGCATTAGCAGTCGCATTACTGATAAAACGGAGACCTTTGAGAGCCTTCTGAGCACCAGAACGATTCCTATCAAGCTCGGCCTTCTGCCTTCTCAGTGTCCTGGCCACCATGGGATCATTCCCCTGACCAAGATTCCTCGAAGCCGAAGAATGGTTCCAAGAAAACCTCCTCAATTCAGCCTTCAATTCCTGCGAAAACTGCTTCACCTTAGCAGAAGCCTCGGCCTTCAATTCCTGCGAGAATTGCTTAATCCGACTGGAAGTGCTCCTCCCAAAGGAAGAACTCCTGGAGCTCCTTTTATCATATCCAGCCTCCATGACCACAATCTCTGGATCCTCCTGAAGCCCAGCAGGAGCCGGAGCAACACTACGCAGAACAATGGAGTCGTCATGAACATCCAAAGTTACTTCCACAAACTCCTCTTCCGACTGAACTTCATGGCTTCTCCGCCCATACATCCACCCCAATTCTCTGCTATTATTGTTGCTCTCAAGATCCATACTGTTTCTCCCCGTCGAATACCCACTTCTTCCTCCTCCTCTTCCCTCATTTCGACTGCTCGAACTCGACGCGCGATCGAACTCCACCGTCGCCATTCAAGCAGTCGACAAAGCCTCTGTTTTCCTTCCACACTCTCTTTTTATTTATTCTGTCATGCCCGACACAGTGAAGAACCGCGTTGATTCTTTCTCTTTGCACAGAAAGTTTGAAAAGGGAGAGAAAATGACAAAGATCTTAACGTGCCGCTCAGGCTTGGGATGTATGTGGGTACGAATGACCTGCTTTAAACGGAATTCCAACACAATCCCAAAACCGATTCCAATCCTTCTAGTGGGTGCCTACGCCTTTTCCACGCCACTATATTTTACTCACATTTTTTCTTCCCACAATTTTTTCAAGTCTTCGTTTGCTCTGTTCAGATTGGGATCTTTTGATCTCATGAAGGTGAGCAGTCTAATGAGCTATTTGAAGAGGTAAAAGGGTTTCTATGATAGAAGAGTCGATAATGAGAAGAACTTTAAAAATTGTAAGCGATGATGTTCTTGATCTTCTAAACTGATATCCAGTTTGAAGGTAAGGAGTCTAAATGAGCTATTATGAGAAGGCTAGATTTTATAAAACAGCGGATTGATCAAAGATCTATAATAGAAAAGTTAACAATAAAAGGAAATTTTCAACAATGATGCTCTTGATCTCATAGACTGATAACCAATTTGAATGCGAGTAGTATACATGAGCTATTTGAGGAGGTGAGACTTTATAAAACCATGGGTTGATCAAAGATCCACAATAGAAGAGTGGACAATGAAAGGAACTTGAAAATTGTTAATGATGATGCTTCTTGGTCTCATAGACTAATAACCAATTTGAAGGTGAGTAGTCTAAATGAGCAACTTGAGGAGGCAAAATTTTATAAAACCATAGGTTGATCAAGATACACAACAGAAGAGTTGGCAATAAAAGTAATTGCGAAATTTCTTAGTGATGATGCTCTTGGTCCCTTAGATTAATAACCAATTTGAAGGCGAGTAGTCTAAATGATCAATTTAGGAGGTAAAACTTTATAAAACCACCAATTGATCAAAGATCAACAATAGAAGAATTGACAATGAAAGGAACTTGAAAACTGTTAATGATGATGCTCTTGATCTCATAGATTGATAACAACTTGAAGGTGAGTTAAATGAGCTAGTTGAGGAGGTAAGACTTTATAAAGCCATAGGTTCATCAAGATCCACAGAAGAGTCGACAATGAAAGGAACTTGAAAATTGTTAGCGATGATGCTCTTGATCTCATAGACAGATAACCAATTTGGAGGTGAGTAGTCTAAATAAGCAATTTAAGGAGGTAAGACTTCATAAAAACACAAGTTGATCAAGATCCATAATAGAAGAGTCGACAAGGAAAATAACTTGAAAGTTGTTAATGATGATGCTCTTGCTCTCATAGATTAATAACTAGTTTGAAGGTGAGTAGTCTAAATGAGCAATTTGAGGTAAGACTTACAAAACCATAGGTTGATCAAAGATCCACAATAGAAGATTCGATGATGAAAGAAAATTGAAATCTAACAACGACCTTTTTAAATGTGAGCAATCTAAATGAACTATTTTAAGAGGCAAAACTTCATAAAACCTCAAGTTTCTTGACAAAGATCCAAAAAAAAGAAATATCGACAATATTTAAAACTTGAAAATTGTTAATAATTACATTTTTTTTAAAAATGGAGTTTCAAACCTACGAGCAAGGCTGCCCAATAGAGGCATGAAGCTTGTGAGCAAACCAGCCCAAAAAGAACCAACACGAAGAATTTTTGCTACCCGATATGGGAGCACGAACCTCTAGGCAGAAACCTATTTGGCTAAGAGCCAAGGACTAAAGGGTATCCATTCCGCCAAATTCACTTAGGACATGACTTGACCTCATCTCTTATAATATCGGAGTCTTGCACTCAACAAGACTCGATCCCTAATAGATTCATTTGAAACCATTCAACTTCAACAATAAACCAAAGACCCATTAACAATAATTAAATCCTAATCTCATACACATCACTAATCTCACTCATTCACTAACTCCCTCTTTTCCAATTCATTTCCCTATTTCCCATCCTCACTTGAACATAAAGTCTAAAGTCTATCTTCCTAGCACATTTTGCATTTTTTTTTCTGAATACTTCATCTTTACATTAGCCTGATGTCACTCCCGCCGGTTTGGCCAAAGTCGTTATAATAAATTCAAAGCCGTCGCAGATCTTCCATTGTAATAAACGTCTCTTTACATTCCATCGTTAACTTACTTACATTTCTCCGAAACTCAAAACTCTTTGGCTGCCAAGTGCCCTTCGTTTTTATTGTGTCGTGTGATTCCACTCACTAGCAAATCTCACCAACTTCCTTGGACCTAAATATTCTTATCTTGTTCATTTTTTCCGGGAGGGTTGCTTACATACTCATACTTGCCCCCACTCCACTATAGACTTTTCCAAACCACAAATAAGACTTTCTTATGCCCTCTCCAAGTCAAAGTCTACTCTGCCTAATTATTAATTTGCATATGAGTCTATGTGTTTTATTTAGTGCACCATTTTATTATTATTATAATAATAATAATTAGTTATTACTATTAATTATTTTCATAACACATAATTTTATGTATGTAGTAGTTTTCCACAATTCATAGTCTAGTACGCTATTTCTTTTGGAGAAGATCACGTAATTCTTTTTTAGCATCAACGTTTCAGATCACACTCTGTGATCCATCATCAGAATGAAATTGAGCTGAAAGAGTGTGATCCGAAACGTTGATGCTAAGAAAAAATTATAAAATCTTCTCCAGAAGCAATAGCATACATAATTTTCTCCCCCTTCCTTGTTTCGAAGAATAGTGTTTCGAAGAATGTAAGGTTTATTTGTCAATTGATCGCATTTTAAGTGTGAATTAATTATTATTATTATTTTCCAAAGAGTGATTTTTTAAATTTAGAGTTATAAATGAATGAGGTCACAACATTCCAAGTCAAAGTCTATTATACCAAATTATTAACGTGCATAAGAGTCTATGTGTTATATTTAGTGCGCCATTTTATTATTATTATTATAACTAGTTACTCCCACTAATCATTCCCACAACACATAATTTCCTCTCTCCTTCCCTCTTTCTAAGAATGTAACGTTTATTTGTCAAATTAATAGAGAAATTAGTTTTGTTTCTTCTCTCCTCTTTCTAAGAATATAAGGTTTATTTGTCAATTTAATACATAAATCAGTAAACCGTGTTTTAAGTGTGAATTAAATGGTTTTTTTCCTGAAGAGTAATTTCTGATTCAGAGTTATAAATGAATGAGGTCACATCATCATGATTTAGTAATTATCATAGTATGTCAATAAACGTGAATAATACATTTTGAAGAAATTTGATGTTTTTATTTTATTTCAAAATGTGACGAATTATAAAGGTTATTATTAAACATTTTTTTTTTGGGGGAAAAGTATCTTATGTATGGATCTTTTGGATCATATATCGTCACATTGATGTAAAAAAGCTATATGTAAATTTAAGTGGGAACTAATTGTTTTGAAGAAAATTTGACTATTTAGTTTTAATTCTAAAGTATGATGAACTATAGAATTTTTTTTTTTTTTTTTTTTGGGCAATATATAATAATAACATACACATACGTCAACATTTTAAATAATATTTTGTCATTATTGATTTTCAAATGTTATTCTATTTTTATCTAGATTTTTTCACAACTAAGGGTGAATTAAATGGTTTGATTTTTTTTTACTATTTAGTTTTATTTTTAAAATATGATAATTAGAAATGCTATTATGATAACTATAGAAGCTATTAGATTTTCTTATACATTAAGTGTGAACTAAAATATTTTGAAGGAAATCTCCTAAAGTTTATATATTTTATTTTACACATTCATTATATAGGCTATAGTAATTTATGACTTTAATTACCACGATTTTATGTGATATTCAAATTATTTCTATTAGATATAATTTCTTTACTTTTATTAAAAATATTAAATTAATCTTTTTAACTAATGATGTGAATTAAATGTTTTGAATGCATTTTGATTATTTACTTTTATTAAAAAATATTAAAAAAAATGTTTATATATAGGTTTTAAAATTGTTATTTTTAAGGTCTGTGTGTGTGTGTGTGTGCGCGTGTGTGTACATCTATGTAGTACCCCTCGTCTTTTCATCATTTTTCTTTTATAACCTATATCTGACTCAATGTGATGTGGATTCATTTATCTATGTTTGTGTTGTCCTTATTGAGAGAATACTTTAGTGTTTGTGAGAATGTCTTTGGTTTTGACTAATGTTCTTATTATCACCATGATGATTATTTTGTGTATTTGAAAGTAAATAAATATACATCTAGATTCATGCTATGTAAATAGAAGTAAAATATAATTATTTTAACTGTTAGAATAAGATCAAAATTTAAACAAATTAGGAAATAAAGGTCTTTACCATAATATGATGATTAATCTTTTATGTGATGTAAATATATTATAATAAATTTATAATATTAAATTGGGTAGAACAAAATTTATTGAATAAACTAATTAGAATCACAAACTTTATAAAATAAAATTATTGTCTCCATTTGGTAGTGGGGTGAAAATTGGTTGTATATCTTCGTACATGCAACCTTGCACAATTTGGGGGAAAACGATTCTAAACAAAAAAAAATCATTTGCACTCTTGCTTGGGGTTCATGCCTGGAATGGTGATTTGGATCTTTCTTGGGCAAGTTGTTATAACATTGACTTATGTGCAACCATTTATTTTGGTGTTTCCATCATCAATCTGCCAAGTGGGGCTTCTTTCTTTTGATTTTCCATTTTCTTGCATTCTTGAAATTTTTGTAAAAGTGGATTATGTAATTGGTAATGAATGAATGTTTTGTACGAAATTATTGATAAATTATTTTCTTAAAAAAAAGTCATGGAGATTGTAACTCGACCCCTTTGTGAATGTGCCTTGTTTATCATTCATGAAAACAAACCTTTCTTCCATAATTACATTTTTTAACAAGAGTAAGAAATAGTATACAGGCTCTGTGATTTCTCAACCTCTATGCATTGTATGTCGTGGCCAAGCGGTATGCATTCTTGGGCTGTATGCAAATTTGTTTCTTCCCACAATAAAAATCATGGTTTTTTGATCTAGTTATTTTTTATTAAAAAAAAACTTGTCCACTCTAATTTAGATGACGATACTTATGTTATTCTACAATATTTGTTTCTATTTTGATTTAGTATTGACCTTGCATTTTGTATTAGCATGCATAAAGATACATAGGTAGCGGCTTGGTCCCTATTTCTATTGACATTCTCCATGGGTAGGAATTGTGGCCAGGGTCTTGTTTTGGCCCTTCTAAAACCATACCCCCTTTCCCCTCTGTTTTGTCAATACATTTGTATAATTGAACCAGGTAAAAGACATACATTATGAGATTTGTTTGGGGTATCTTAATTGTGTAATTTATACTTCCATGCCTTGATTCATAACTGTATATCTTCTAGAATATTGCTTCTTAATAATTTGGGTTGGTACTTTTGGGAATTCATCTTTCTTTACAAATATTATGTTATTCATATTCATATTGCCATGACATTATGTTAGTTTCATATTTTTATTCGTATTCGGGCAACACTCAATATTCAAACTTGTTAGTTTTTGTACCATCCTTAAAAGTTAGCACCTATGCCTGGATGCTTCATTAGGACCTATTAGACCCCATTTTGGTGATTTTGAGGTCTGAATGCTCGTTATGCTTGATCCTAGCAACTTGTCCCTTTTACCCCACTTATTTTCATCTATCCCAACATCCCCTCCAAATTCTAGCCCATTTTCCAGGGTACAAAATACCAATGACATTTTGTCCTAGGCAATTGGGGCCCAAATTTGGCCTAGGGCCTGATATTGGGGTATGACAGGGAGTTTTGATTTCGTGGTCGGCTTGGATAATTTTTGAATCCTAAAATGATGGTATAAAGTATAAAAACACCTTATCTCTCCTCATTTTGATATACATTCATGATCTACAACTTTTGTAATCAAGCTATCAAGATTTTCAAGCAATCAAGAGCAATTGAGTAAATGGATTCAAGATTGGAAGGCAAGCATCAATGATCAAGATCTCCAAGTCTCTAATTCTTCAATATTCTCCCAATCAAAGTATATCTTCTACAATTGAAGAAAATTTCTCTCTTATGACATCCAAGTAGAGGAATTATCAATCAAGAAAGAAGATCCTGACCTCCTTCCTCTTCTCTCTCCATTGCAAGAAATATTCAAGCATATCAACATTCAAGATCTAGGAGTGACATTCATAGATGTATGTATATGTGAGGGCATCCTTGAATATAAATCACATTCCAAGGTCAACTCTTTACATTTAAATCATATTCAAGCATCTTCATAGGTATAAGCGATTTCTACATCCACCCATGAGGGTTTATGCAAGGTGAATCTAACATTTACCTTTAATTACATACTTTCCTTATACAATTTAATTCTATTTTCAAGGTTGATTCCTGAATATGGGGTTGACCAAGGAAAACCCATGTAGACAACCTTTTCCCCATTTTTTATGTGTTTGAAACATGTTATGGAGCCACCAGACAGGAATCAAAAAGATTGAACACAGTCAGATAAAACTAAAAAAAATTAGTTAGAATTATCCGGTATAGAATGCCATTGACATTTTGTCCCCAGGTACAGAATGCATTTTTCCTTGTACCCTCCATTTTCAGCCTAGATTTCACCCATAGGTCATATCTATGCTCTGTTTTCCATTTTTATACTTTTCTGCTCATTGTTAGTCCATATCAGTATGTTTTCTTAGTCTTCTGGAGTAAAATTAGAGTAAAATTTTCATGTGCAAGATCTACATTAGGATATGTGTTTGAGAGATTTGTGTGTTATATTGAATATTAAGATGGTCACCTAGGAGTCGTCAAGGGAGAGTGGCTCCCAAAAGGGGCTAGGGCCCTAAAGTTGTCGAACCAAGGTAACCCTTTGACAAATTATTATATCATCAAAAAATGGAAGCACTTCCATTCAGGACTGGTTTAGCCCTCCGAGTAAGTGGTCTGGGGTCATGTCAAATGCCTTGAATGGGTCTTTGACTTGGATCTAGCTTTTCCCCCATGTTCTGCTTCTCTTTCCACCTATTTCCAGCCTGTTTTTGGCACCTAATCTTGAGAAATTGAGATTATTGACCTCAGGGTCAAGGTTGACCTCAAACCTGACCTAGGTCAAAGTTGACCTCGACCTTGACCCTGGGTCCAGATTTCAAGTTTTGGAAGTTTTCAGATGTCGGGCTTCAGAAATTTTTATTTCCCACTTCTGGGTCCACTGTTTTGGATTTCAGAACAATAAAATCTTAAATGATATTTAAATTAGGTCCACTTCCAAGAGTAAAGGCTTTAATTGGAATTTAATTCTCCTATGTAGGCCTCTCTAGAAGTGTGTGCCCTAGACTTGTATAAACAGAAGCCTTCCTCTCTCATTTCAATCTACATCTCATCATAATCTCTCAAGCACTCAAGGAAGAGAAATTAAGCAATTAAGAAAGAAATCAAGAAGGAGAAAGAAAGCATTCATTCATCTTCTAGAATTCAAGCATTCAAGATCCAATTCATCAAGGAGATCCATTGGTAGCCATTGAAGGATTCAATCTCTATGGAGCCCCTTTGTTGAAGATTTCTCCATCCATTTCCATTCAAGCTTCTTCCTATTCCAAGATCCATTCAATATTGGTGTTGAAGATCTAATGAAAATGATTTGAGACATCCTACATACAATTCTACATTCATTTGGAGCATCCATACTTGTGGATTCAATGATTCAAATCCTCCATAAGGGTTTCAACATAAGAAAGGCAAATTGTTCCATTTACTTTGTTTATTGTTGCAATTTCAAATACATTTCAAGGTTAATTCCAAAACCAGGGTTTGACCAAGGAAAACCCCTCATCCAACAAACAAAACCCTTTTTCTTGCAGGTACAAGTGTGGGACAATGAATTGCAGATCAGATCTGAGTACCCTTTTCAGCGAACTTCTGGGATTCGTGAGCAGAATTTCCATCAGAAAAATGTAGGTCAAGGTCGACATAAAGGGGTAAGATTATGCCCCGGGGTAAGATCTTACCCTTGTTTTGGGTCAAGGTCGACCTTTCTTAGAAAGATAGAAAGTTTCTGGGTTTTCTCTATGTTTGTGTTTTTAGGCCAAGTCTGGTTGCAGAATTTCCTGAAACTGAGTACAGACACCATAAAATAGTATTTTCCAGATCTATCATATTTTGAGGTTAGTACTTGTCTTCAATTCAATTAAGATTTCTATATTTCCTTTCCATAACGGAATATAAGGTTTTCTCCTTTCTTCATATACTCCATCGATTGATTCATTTATGTATTAACCATCTTCTTGTGGTTAATCAATTTGGATCTTTCCTTTGGGAATTTGGGGTTAAGAAGAAGATCTTACCTTTTCCAATCCTATACATTACATACACATCACATTTTCATACATTTCCCCTTTTATTATATCACATTCTCCTCCACACATCATATTTTATATATTACATTTTGGTGAACCCGAGATAGAAAACTCTTTCTTTTATGGTGTTAGATCTTGCATTTATATTTCATATACAATAAAAACACAAAAAACATTTATTTGTTTATGCATTGTGTTTTCCTAGTTTAGTTCATTTTGCATTTGCATTGGTATATGAGCTTTACTACCTCTAGTCCTACTTATAATATTCTGGTTAGACGATGTCATAGACTTACGGGTGCCTTTGATCCTGAGTCTTCCTCTCCTTTTCTTAGGATTCTAGATGACAATTTGATTATTCATGATTCTAATCTTACTATGGAGCATAACTCTTCTCACCCATCTCATGATGAGGATGATGCTTTAAGATTTCCTCTTGAACAAGTCCAAAAAATTTCAACTAAACTTGATAAAATGGGAAATTGGCTTACTCAAGAGAACCATAATCAAGATTTTATTCAAGCTATAGATGCTCTTAAGAAAGTCCTTCATGATAGTGATTAATGTGTTCATCTCTTGCGTGGTATTACTTATCTTGTGGATTTAAATGTTAAACCTGTAGCTCAAGAAGCTCAAGATTTAGGATTCACTCCTCTTGTCACTAGTGTGGAACCTTCTTCCATTCCTTTACCTAGCATTCCTACTTATACTCCTCCTTTGGTGACTATGTCGGTTCCCTCTCTTCCTACGAGTGTTCCTCTTGTGTCCCTCCCTACTTCAAAACCTTCTTATCATAACGTTCCTTTTACTTATTCCAATCCTCTTCCAATGGTGGTTCCAAGTGTTCCCCTACTCGTGTCTTCCATTATTGCTACTTTGTACACTTTACCTAGTGTTTCTAGTGTGTCTATACCTCCTATTTCATCTAATGATTCAACAATCATTAGTTTGGCTCAAACTGTGTCCTCTTTACAACAACAACTTGCATCTTTAACTCAATCCAAGTTTACCATTCCTATATGTGACATGGGAATTCCTTTATCCTTCGACATTATCCATGCTCCTATTCCTCAACAAGCCGATATGCCTCATCTTGAGAATTACAACGGTAAGGGAGACCCTGTTACTCATGTTAAAACATTTCAAATCCTTTGTAGTGACTATGCTCATGACTATAGGATTTTAGCCAAGTTGTTTGCTATAAATTTTACTGATAAGGCCTTGCAATGGTTTTGTTCCTTGCCTCCTTATTCTATTGATTCTTTTCCAAAACTTGCTAATGCCTTTATTCAACAATTTCAAAATAACATTGGTCTGCAAGTCTCCTTAACTGATTTGATGCATTGTAAACAAAATACTAAAGAAAAATTGACTGAATTTATTGGTAGATTTAAGCATTTGCATGCTCAGATTTCTTATCCTATTCCTGATATTGATATTCAACGTATGTTTATTTCAAATTTACAAAAGGATATTAGAGATAAGATTCTGCTTACTGAATTTACCTCATTTCAATAACTTTGTGTAGCGCTTCATCATTATCAATTACAAGTGAGTCAATTTGAGAGCAACACTCCAATGGCTCCTGCCCCAGTTGATAAGAGTGATGTTGCTCCTAATCCAAACAAGTTTCAAAAACCTAACAACTATGTCAAGATAAATAAACAACTGAATGCAGTTTCTGATCAAGTTGTTGTTACATCCAATAATGCTACTTCTACATCCACTTCTTTTTGTCTGAATCGTACATTTACTCCTCTTTCTAGATCTTTACATTCCATTATGAATAATTTTTTGACTGCTGATATGATTACTTTCCCTCCTATTCAACCTCTTTTACCTGCTATGGTGGCATCCAAATCCTTTGACTCTAAATTTTTTTGTCAATACCATCGTCAGAATGGACATGATACTGAGAAGTGTTATTCTTTAAAGCATAAGGTTCAAGACTTAATTGATTCTAATGCCTTATCTGTTGATAATTTTGATGGGAGTGGGAACAAATTTGTCTCTCCTCCTAATCAAAATCTCCAAATCTATATGAATCCTTTGCCTACACATGATACTAATACCATTGTTCAACCATCTTCTATGGATATTGTTTATTATTCAAAGATGGATGATCTTAATTACATTGTTAACCATGTGGAACATGCTATTTTGTCTCAATCTACATCTCCACCCTAGCCTCAATCTCAATCTCAAATTCAAGTTCCACCTCAACCTAAGCCTAAACCAAAACCTCAACCTAAACTTCAAAAACAACCTAAGAATAATAGACCTAGGGAACTCTTGATTACCTTCGATGATTATGAGACTATTAAATCTCTCGATGGTCCCCTTTATATCTATGCTAGGATTTCTAAGATACCTACGCGCAGTTGTCTTGTTGATCCTACATCCTTAGTCAATGTTATTACTGAAGAAAATCTTTTTATGAAAAACTTACAATGTGATTCTTATGATACATCAGATGTGTGGATTCAAACTTGTAATGGTTTTCTTTATCCATCATTTAATTCTATTAACTTTCTTGTTGAACTTTGTGGTAAGGTTGTGGATACTACCTTTGTTGTTGTTCCTACTTCTAATAAGCTTCAAGTTAAGCTTGGTTTTCCTTGGTTGAATGCCATGCATCCTGTTGCTTCTCCTATCCATAAATGTCTTAAATTCATTCATGATGAAGAAGTGAAGATGATTAATCATAGTTTATATCAACCTTCTAGGCCTAGGGATTATGCTACACTTGACTTCTTTTGGCCTTCATTACCTAATTCATGTCCTTCTCGACCTGATAATATTTTTTTGCTCATATCAAGCCTATAAGCATCACAAGATTCTTGAGTTAAGCATGCCATAGATGGATCTTAATCATGGTCTTATGCCTACACCTACCATACCTCCTTTGTCCATGGCTTCTAGTTCTGTTAATCAAGATCCTAGTGTTTCTTTTCAGCCTACTGAGAACTCTACCAATCCTCCTATAGAACCTTTGAAGGAACTGGTTGTTGTCCCTCGACCTAGTTCTCAACATATTTCAAACAAGAAAAAATGTAACCGATCTGCTAATGAACATTGGAAGAAGTGTCGAGCTCAAGCTAAGGCTCATGCCTCTATTATTCAAAGCTCTTTACTAATGATGTTAATGATGAATATGAAACTATTGACATTGATATTGATTTACCTAATATGCTTTCATCACAATTGATAATTACACCTAGTATCAAACATTACGATTCTCAAGAGGATCCTTGTTTGGAACTAGCTATTATTCCTATTGCATTGGATATAGTCCCTCTTGCGAGTTTTCCACCTTCCTGAAATGATATAGAATGAGATGGGGAGAGTAGGTGATGCGCTTGATTGGATTGTCCTTCATGCTATCTTTTTGTGTGTTTTCTTATTGTATTGTGCTTCTCCCATAATGTGTTTGCTAAATGTTTGTTAGATTCTTTTATACGACCCTTGTTACTTTGTTGGTGCAAGGTGATAAAGGAATCAAACTTGTTGTATAATTCCTATATATGTATCTCTACTCTTCTATATGTTGTTTTCATGTTATGTTGTACTTGTGCTATTGTTCATAAATGTTTCCTTGTGTAGTCCGCTTGGATTCGTGACTTGGTAGCACTAATTCTTTTTGGTCTCCATGTTGTGGTCTGAAAAGACTCTTCTTCGTAGCTCTTGTATGTTCTTTCCTCTAGTTTGATTGTAGTTCTACTTTCTTTGGGGAATGATGTCAATTCATTTGCAATAATATATATATATATATATATATATATATATATATATATATATATATATATATATATATATATATATATATATATATATATATATATATATATATATATATATATATGTATTATCTTATGATCATACTAACCCCACGGTAGGTAGATCCCTTTTGTGTTATCTATATGTTTATGTGGTATTTCCCTTGATTTGTCTTTGCTTGGGGGCATCTCGTAGTGGAAATGTAATCAATGGAGTTGTTTATGTTTCTGTTCAAGCCATTTCTCCTATTAAAGTGTTACCAATGACTTTAACGTGGGGGCATACGCTCTGCTCACCTTTTGCACACACACACTTTCAATACATATGTTTTTCAAGGAACTTTTCTCCCTTTATGGATTAGTGACCAATCCTTTAAGCATGGATTTTTATCTTATAGGATCTCTTGATCCCTCCAATTTCAAATTTTCAAAATTTTGATCCCTTAAGGTTGGAGGTGTCCTTAAGACTAGATCTCTTTTGTTTTATCTTTTCTTGTTTGGAATAGAATATCACTAAGGGTGAATCCTTGATGGGTTGATTAGTGAGTAGCCACATTCACTAGGTGGTTCAATTCCATCTTTCCAATTGTGCTGTTTCCTTGTGTGGTTCACAATGGGACATTAGTTCTCATTGGGTGAGGTAATCACACCCTCTTCTCTCTCTTTTCTAAGGATGTCTCTCTTATTGTAATCTTGGAGTTGACAAAGACTTGAGTCCCTGGGGGCTTGAGGATTCCTTTGTCCCTTTGATTTCAATAAGATTATCTTTTTCGTTGTGATCTACTTTACCAAGAGTTTGCATCGAGTCCATACTCTTCTTAAAGTGGGGGCTAAATGTATCATTAGAAGATGGAATCACTTCCATTTAGGACTAGTTTATCCCTTTGAGTAAGTGGTCTGGGGTCATGTCAAATGCCTTGAATGGGTCTTTTACTTGGATTTGGCTTTTCCCCCCTATTTTGCTTCTTTTTCCACCTATTTCTAGCACCTGATCTTGAGAAATTGAGATTCTTGACCTCAGGGTCAAGGTTGACCTTCTGGGTCAAGGTCAACCTCAACCTTGACCTAGGTCAAAGTTGACCTCAACCCTAACCTTGGGTCCAGATTTCAAGTTCTGAAAGTTTTCGGATGTCGGGCTTCACAAAGTTTTATTTCCCGCTTCTGGGTCAGCTGTTTAGGATTTCGGAATGGTAAAATCTTAAATGATATTTAAATTAGGTCCACTTCCATGAGTAAAGCCTTTAATTCTCCTATGTAGGCCTCTCTAGAAGTTTTTGCCCTATAATTGTATAAAAGGAAGCCTTCCTCTCTCATTTCAATTTACATCTCATCATAATCTCTCAAGCGCTCAAGAAAGAAAAATTAAGCAATCAAGAAAGAAATCAAGAAGGAGAAAGAAAAAATTCATTCATCTTCAAGCATTAAAGCATTCAAGATCCAATTCATGAAGGAGATCCATTGGTAGCCATTGAAGGATTCAGTCTCTACGGAGCCCCTTTGTTGAAGATTTGTCCATCCATTTCCATTCAAGCTTCTTCCTATTCGAAGATCCATTCAAGATTGGTGTTGAAGATCTAATGAAAATTATTTGAGACATCCTACATACAATTCTACATTCATTTGGAGCATCCATACTTGTGGATTCAAGGATTCGATTCCTCCACAAGTGTTTCAACATAAGCAAGGTGAATTGTTCCATTTACTTTGTTTATTGCTGCAATTTAAAATACATTTCAAGGTTAATTCTAAAACTGGGGTTTGACCAAGGAAAACCTCTCATCCAACAAAAGAAACCATTTTTCTTGCAGGTACAGGTGTAGGACAACAAATTGCAAATCAGATCTGAGTACCCTTTTTAGCGAACCTCTGGGATCCGTGAATAGAATTTTTGTCGGAACAGTGTAGGTTAAGGTCGACATAAAGGGTTAAGATTGTTCCCTAGGGTAAGATCTTACCCTTGATTTGGGTCAAGGTCAAACTTTCTCAGAAAGACATAAGGTTTCTGGGTTTCTCTATTTTTGTGTTTCCAGGCCAAATTCGGTTGCAAAATTTCCCGAAACTAAGTACAGACACCAGGAAACCATATTTTCAAAATTTGTCATATTTTGAGGTTAGTACTTCTTGTCTTCAATTCAATTAAGATTTATGTATTTCCTTTCCATAATAGAATATAAGGTTTTCTTGTTTCTTCATATACTCCATCGATTAATTCATTTATGTATTGACCATCTTCTTGTGGTTAATCAATTTGGATCTTTCCTTTGGGAATTTGGGGTTAAGAAGAAGATCTTACCTTTACCAATCCTATACATTACATACACATCACATTTTCATACATTTCCCCTATTCTTATATCACATTCTTCTCCACACACCATATTTTATATATTACAGTTATTTAAACAAGTGAAAACCTAGTAAATGAATAGGGGTAAACATTAACTAAGATGAAAAGTATGTTGTGCCCATACCTTGAGCGCTATTTTAGGCCAAGGATGGGAGTGGGAGAAAATGTTTATGGTATCATACATAATTGATCATCCTTTTCTGTATGAAAGTGTGGTTCAGTTCCGCATAAGTCTTTTCTTGGGGGTCGAGGTTGAGAGTGGCCAGACTAGGGTAACCCCAAGGGGATAGCTATATGATGACACTCTTCCCTTATGTCCTATAGTGTTCAGTCTTGTTATACTCTATCAGTAGATTGTATATTTATTATGCTTACTTGTACTATTTATTGATTATTGGTTTTTGCTTAGCACTTGTTGTGTGTTGTTGCCCATGTTCTTATGGGTAGGTACCTAAACATTGGAAGTGTACAATTTGTAGTTCCTACCTTCCTTTCTTGATGAAACTTATATTGCACTCTCATTTGACACTGATATTTGAATGGTCATGTACAAGATGGGTCGTTAACTAGATTAATTATTAAGGGTTAAATTGTATGAGATTAATCTTACTATTTGTAGTGAATGTATAAAATGACAATATTTGTATTTGAGATTTAAGTAGAGCTAGAAATAGAGTGAATGATGTTTGTTGTTCTGATTTTGTGTCTTATGATGTATCTAGATGATTAGACATGATGTAGAGTTGTTTCCTTAGTAGCGACATTAGGAGACCCTATGGGGACTAGGGATTTAATGATTATATCTATATTCATGTTTCATGAGAAATTTATACAATGAAGCTATGATCCTAACTTCCATGTTTTATTCATGTTATGGTAAAATGTGCTTGCATATTTAAGAAACGTATTCATATTTAAGGAATTTTTTAAGTTTTTTTTTAAAATTATAACATTTAAATGGTTAATAGTGTTGTCCTCCTAGGTCTCTTAGTAGGGGAATTACATCTAGTATCAAAGCTCAGTTGCCACATTGGGAACTTTGGGGTTTTTCACCCACTATGCATGTATTTTAGTATCATTGAACATTGGGTCACTAATGCTTTCTACTTTACAAAATTTCATTAATTTAGAACTTATTATTTTATTCCTTATTTCTTTAGGTTTGCTCTAGAAATTATTTCTTACCGTTATTTCATGTTTCTTACTTATGATGCCTCTTGTAACTTGGAGAAGAGGAAGTGGTGGAGAAAGGGCCTGAGGTAGACCCTTAGGAAGAGGTAGAGGGAAAGGTCAAGGACAAGATAGTCATCAAAGTCCCACACCAAGCTCTCATCAAGATAATTCACAAGAGGAACATTAGGAACTTTAGGAAGAGTATCAAGAGGAGGGTAGGGAAGAGCAATCAAGGATTTAGGATGTTGTATTAGAGGGTGCCCAAATGTTTGATCTTTTGCACCATATATTGCACATATTAGATGCATGATATGGTAGAGGATAATAGGATGAGTCTTATATTTCTCATCATGAGGAGAGGGAGAGGGCTGGGAGTTCTATGAGGAAGGACCTCATAGTAGAGGGGGGATGCATTACTTTATAGTCACATGATAGATATCATCAAATATTTACCTCCTACATTTGATGGATCCAAGAGTGGGTCAGCTGTCGAGACATGGTTTATTGATCTTGATAGATGTTTACCCATGCACCCATATGGTAGTAATACCAATTCAAGTTTTGCATTAATTCATTTTAGGGGATTTTCTTCCACCCAATGGTGCATGGAGGAGGAGAAGATCCAAATTGATATTTCTTCAATTTCACAAGAGATTTTTCTAGAGAGATTCTGAGATAGATTTTTATTTGATCACTCAAGATAGAGAAAAGAAAATGATTTTTATAATTTGAGATAGTTGACCATGTTAGTGGAGGAGTATGAATGTTTTTTTTAAGAGCTTAAGCTATATTCAAGATATAAGAATGATGAGGCTATTCTTGTGAAACATTTTCTGAGGGGCCTCAATGTTCGTAGCATTGGAGAGTTTTCAAACCCAAGAAAGTTAAGGATGTAGTGATTAAGGCTACTGTTGTTAAGAAAAATTTGGGTACGGATCAGGGAGGTCATGTTGGTATTTAGATTGATAACACTTCATAGTTTGGATTAGGATATATGGGGAATTAGTCATAGGGAGTTGGAAGCTCCAAACATCACCCATCTTCTTTAAAGGGTGGTAATGATTAAAATAAGAAGACATTCATGCATGGTTGTAGTGGTGGTTTGCAGTTTGGAAACTCTCACAATTGGAAATGTAATAGATGTAATCAAGATTCTCAATAATCCCAAATATCACAACAATATTCCAATTGAGGTAGCTTCCAAGAATTAAGGGAACCTCCATCAGGGAGAAGTTTTAGCAGAGGTGGTGGATGTTTTTCATGTGGTTAGCATGGCCACATTGTAGTTAATTGTTCACAACGTCTAGCCTAGGCCTCTAGTAAGAGATATGCTATTTTAGAGCCTACTGTGAGAGATCTTGGTGTTAAATAATGGTGATGATGATGAAGACCAACAAATATCAGAGGTATAAAATATTATAAAATTATTAGATCAACTGTTATTTTGTCATTGATGTCAAGAAATTGATTTTTGGTTTATATTGAGTTGCCATATCATTGAGAGTATGATATAAGATGGGTGGGTTAAGGAAAAAGAGGAAGTGAAAAGTTGTGAATTTGAAGAACTTAATTGGACAACTAATACAAATCAGATAATGATAAGGTTATATTGATTTAGTTGTTTTCTACTAAAAAATTGATTATATCAAGTTGGTAAACAAAACAATTTGGTTATCGAGCAGGAAAAAGTTATTCGGTAAAAGGAAAGTAAGTTTCGATAAAGTGAAAGAAAGTCAAGACAACGAGTACATGGAGTTACTTACCAAGAAAAGAAAATAGAATTTCAATTGAAGGAAAAGGAGTTAGCCACAGAGAAAGGAACATAAATTAAATACAAGGATCAGAATGACATTTAATGATGGGGCACAGTGATTTGGAAGATTCTAAGGATGAGGAAGAGTTAGTTAAAGAGATCTACGATTAGGAAAATTCAAGGTGATGATCTATGGTAAAGATCTAAGTGGAAAAAAGTGAAGGTACAAGTTCCAAGAAAAGTTCAAGTTTCGAGGTGATGATAATTTGTTTTACCAAATTCCAAATTTATTGAATTAGTTTATGAGGATGATTTGATGGTTGAGATTAATCAAAGGAAAACGTAATAAAGAGGATTAAGAGGCAAAACAAAGTCTATATAAAGGATGAAATTGTATGAAGAAAAAGATGGAAAGTTGAAGGGTTGATGAGTAACCAATTGATGCGGTGAAGAAGAAAAAGGTTGAAATCCGAGTGTGCAAGAAAAGATTTATGAAGTGTTGGAGCTAGTAGAAAGTGAAGGAATGAAGTGAAGACAAAGAGAAAACAATGGATCTAACTAAGAAAGAGGTAGTTGCATATTTATAGATCAATTTATATACTATTCCTTATTAACATTTGTAGCAGAAAAATCCCTTAACTGAGTGGACTTAATAGTCTTATTGTAAAACCTTGAGAGAGGTGACATTCTAGAAGAGTGTTTGAAGAACTTTAACTAGACCACTTCTAATAGGGTGAAGATCCTAACAAATCTAAGGAAAATCCCCTGATAGGGTCATGTTTAACAATGTACATTGTAATCTTTAACCAGATTGGCTTTTAACATAGCATACTTCAAAAGAGTATTTCTTTAGTGGGTGACAATTCCCACAGTGGTTTTTGACAAATTGGGTTTCCATATTAAATACTGGTGTTATATGTGTTGAATATTTATTGTGAATGTTATTGCTGATTGATAAAGCTAATTTACTATTATCGGTTAATATTGAAGTTTTTTTGACCGATTTGTTACTGAGTTGAATCAAATAAATTTTTATGGTTTAAAGAATCACTTAGTACTGATTCACTCCCTCTCAGTAATCCAACAATTGGTATTAGAGCTGAGTACTCTAAAAAGTATAAGTTTGAAAGACTTGAGTAAAAGATCCAAAGATGTATAAGAGAGAGGTACCGAATTTGAATAGGGGAAACTTCTCTACATGGAAAAGAAGGGTGAGGTTGCACATATTTGGAATTGGAGAGTATGAAATATACTATCTTGACAATGAGTATTCACCACCACCACCATTTGGGCCTATGATAGTTGAGAAAGTAAGAGAAATACAAGATCACAGATAAGTTATGATTGAGATATCTTTTGCTCTCACCAACCTAGAGCTCAACAATCTTAAAAGATGTGATATGCCAAAACAAATGTGGGACAAGCTTGCATTAGTATATGGTGGAGATCTGCATGTTTTGAAGACAAAAGCTAAAAGTTTGAAAGACAAGTTTGATTCTATGAGAATGAAAGAAGGTGAAGATGTTATACAATACAATACAGGATTGAAGGAAATTGTGAGTGCTATTAGAAGTGATGGAGGACATATTGAAGAAGAAGATGTAACAAGTAAAATGTTGAGGACATTTTTGCCTATATATGTTATCTAAGTGTCTGCAATTGTATACTAGGGAAATTATCTTCATAGAATTAAGGTTGAACAATAAATGAAATAGTAACTAAATAAACCACAATAGAGCAACTATTTAACAAATTAATGATCAATTGAGCATCCTATGGCTCTCTAACTAAGAATGTTAATGCAAAGCTCTCAGCAAGCTTCCATTAATGACAATCCTAGAATGAGAATGATAAGATAAACAAGTTAAAGCTAACAATTATATCATAGTAAATGCTAATTAAGCTCTCAAATGCCTTTCTAAACTCAAATTGCAAGAGGTTCAATGCAATTCTCAGATGTGTGGTTATGAATTATGAAGAAATTTGGTCTTCCTTTAATAGATTTTCCAATGGTAGGGGGTGTAGTTATGTTTGATCATGATTAAACCTTGGTTGAGTCTTTGGTTCCACCCTTTGAAGACAATGCAAAGTTTGTGTCCTCAAAGCTTGGGACTGTAATACCCCAAAATTGGCACCTATTTAATTTCATCAATTTTGGTGCATTATCTCAATTTTACATCACCAAAGTCCTAGTTCCCTAGGTAATTTTCTCTCTCCTATCTGACTTAATTTGACTTGATGTCAATTGCAAAGACCATAAATTGCAATAATCAAATACTAAATTAATTCCTAAGTCTCTTTGACTTTATTAGCTAAATTATCTCTATGATACATTAATTTAATTGTAAAGTCCTATGTGCTTTAAATTAAATTAAATCAAACCACCCCCTTTGGCTAATTACCCTTGAAAGGAATTAATAAATATTTAGTTAATTGAATGGACACCTCTTTATTTGAATTTAATAATTCAAATTACTCGAAAGGTCACCTCCCCACATGTGGAAAATTCCATTCTTTTAATTAAATAAATCATGCTTTTTTGTCTCAATTAGGAATGAAGAGTCCACCGTTTCGAATCAAGAAACTCTTCATTCCTCTTCTGGCTTGGTCTATTTAATGAACCTCTTTTTCTCATTCAAAGAGAGCAATTTTTGAGAGCATCTACACTATAGGCATTTTTTAGTCTCATTGTTTTCAAAGCTTTTTATTGCATTTATTAGATTAATATCTCATTATTAGTATAATATTTGCATCACATTTTAGACTAAATTTGCTTATTTTTTCTTAGTTTAATATCATATTTCTTTCAAGTTCTTAGATTAAGATGCATCCTCATTCTTAGATTAATTGCATCCTCAATCTTAGATTAAATTGCACTTCATCTTAGATTAATTTCATCTTGCTCATCTTTATTGCTTCTTGGAAATCCTCCATTGTTGAATTGGTCTCCCGGCTGTTGGCTCTCGTTCTGAGAGTATTCAAACACCCCATTCACATAGGAGGCAACAGGTCACCTCACCATGGAATTTGGATTGAGTTCTTCATATTCTCTCCCAAGTTCTATCAAGTGAATAATGACCATGTTGTGTTGTGCCTGATTTAGAGGTCACATTCAGTCACATACAGGGACAAGTAGACAAGATCAATGGACAAGATTCTCTTTCACTTTGAGTGATTGAGATTGAATTTGGCTTGATCCATGTGAATACCTTTCCTTAAATCTCATTGGTTGATTGAATTTCCTCCCTTTTTGGTTTGTTGAGAGTAATTAAGATTTATTAATTGATTTATTTTAGCCATGTACACCTTGAATGGGTTGAATTTAATTTAATCCAAGACTATACAATTAATTGATTTAATTCTATTTGGATTTGATTACACTTGATTAAAATGCTCTCAATTTTGATTGATCTCGAATTAAGACTTGATTTTAATTTTGATTGGCTAATTATGCATTGTGATTCAATTACTTCAATTTTGTCCTTGATTTTATTTTATTTGACTTGATTTGCTTTGATTTGATCTTTGTCCATTTTTAGGTGATTGTGGCAATAGAAGAACCAAGATCAATCCTTTAGATGCTTGTTTCACTTGATGCTACAATTGGTAAGTTGATTTTTTTTGAGCTTAATGATTTTAATAATAGTTTACCTACCACTTCTAAGATTGAATCTGCATTCAATTCATATTTGTATATTGTAAATCCTAGAGAGTCTAGATCTCCTGATGGTTATGTAAGTAGTGCAAGTGAAAGATTTTAGAGTTGTAGGAGTGATCTAGAAAGTCTATATGAAGAGGAAAGACAACAAGAGAGTTTGAAGCTCTACTAGCTAGGAGGATACCAAGAGGAAAAAGAAAGTACCGAGGTAAATTACCTTTGAAATGTTTCAAATGAAATAATATTGGTCACATTGCATCTAGATGTCCTGAAAATGACAGTGATGAGAAGAAAGATAACCAAGATAACAATAAAAGGGAGAACAGATTCAAGAGATACCAAGAGTTTAAGAACAAAGGTAAGAATTCATGCTACATTGTTGAAGAAGGACTACCTGATGATGATACAGATGATGATGAAGGTGTAGAGGTTGTGTATTTTGATATCAAAGATGATTCTAATGAAGAAAGGTATAAGAAGAAAAATCTCTAATCTCTCATGTTAGTAAGAATGATACACGGATAATTGATAGTGGATGTTCACATCATATGACTAGTGACACACATAAGTTCATTACTATGGAAGATCATGATGGAGGTTATGTTAGATTTGGTAATGATGATCCATATACTATGAGAGGTAAAGGTTCTGTAATTTTGATGGATAATACTCAATGTGATGATGTCTATTGGGTTGAAGGACTAAAGTATAATTTATTGAGTGTGGCACAACTGAATAACATAGGTCATCAACTAGAATTTAAAAATGGAAAAGCAAAAGTGTTTGATTAGAATGGAATTTTGATTGCTACCGATGAACAATCAAAAGGTAACCTACTCTACCTTGATAATGCTACAAAAAGTTGTTTATTGCTAAAGTTGAGGATGTATGGTTATGGAACAAGAGATTCTGTCATGCAAATTTTAAAAATTTGATTAAGGTGAGAAAAAAGAATAGAGTAAGAGGTCTACCAAGATTGGATAAACCTAAAAATATCATGTGCAAAAGATGTCAAGTTGGTAAGATGAAAAAGTCTAGTTTTATAAGAAAATATTACACTACACAAGGAATTTTGGAGTTAGTGCACATTGACCTATGTGGACCTATGAGAACACAAAGCTACTATGGTGATAGATATTTCATTTTGTTTTTTGATGATTATTCAAGAATGATGTTTGTCATGTTTTTGAAAGAAAAATATGATGCTTTTCAAATGTTCAAATGGTATAAGGAAAGAGTTGAGAAGGAGACTGGAAGATATTTGAAATGTATGAAATCTGATAGAGGAGGTGAGTTTACACTTTTTAAAAATGAAAATGGAATAAAGAGACAAATGTATACATCGAGGAAAACACAAAAAAAATGGTATATCAGAGAGAAGAAATAGATCCATTATTGATTGTGAAAGGACACTAATGATTGAGAAGGGAGTGTCTCAAACATTTTGGAGAGAATCTTTCAGTACTGTAGCTTATACACTTAATTGAGTACAATTGAAGAAAGGTACAAACAAGACTCCATATGAGATCTGGTATGGTCATAAACTGAATGTAAATTATTTCAAAATATTTGGAAGTAGATGTTTGTTAGAAATAGGGAATACTAAGAGGGGTGTGAATTAGTATTCTACAAACTTTTGCTTTTTCCCAATTATGGATATAAAAAATTAACTTGAAGCTTGAAAAACAAATTAAACTAAATAACAAGCATAGCAATAAAGAAAATGAACTCATAACACCATGATTTTTTCTCGAGGAAACCCTGGCCAAGGGAAAAACCCGGTGGGGATGATACCCACAACTGATCCACTAATAAAAAGTATCCGATTAAGGATGTTGACCCTATCAGGAGTCTATTACATGCATATAGTGTCTATGTCCTGATTAAAGGACTCTAGGCCTTTTTAGAAGCCTCAACCCTTCTAGGAGTTGGTATTACAAAATAGAATGTTTACAAGATGAGATTACTACCCAAACATGTAAAATATAATTATATCTAAATACAAAGGTAAAGTGTGTAACCTTTCACTGTTGTCGAATAGCTTTCCTATTCGGATTTAGCTTTCTAGGCTCTTCGCTTTCATATATAGAGTCTGCTTTCTTTTATTTGCAATATACAACTTTACATCACAGTATTAAAATATCTTATTACATCTTTTTTTTTCACTTCGCATTACATGCTTCTTACATATATACAAGTTATTAAGAATAATAACTTACAGTCAGCTTTACAAAGCATAAACTCTTTCCTAAATACAAAAAAATAATTCATGCTGCCTAAGGGTTAACATCTAGGATGTTGTCCCTTATATGGTTAAGTCATTATTTTGATAAACAAAATAATCCCTTAACTATCATTCTTATTCTACCTTCTTTACTCTGTTCAAGTCGGCTTCAATTTTGTCTCTGTTATTCTACAATATCTCCTTTCGTACATGTCGTACAGACTTGCACTTTCACATGTGTCTTTAATATACATAGAATTATCCATGTTCAAGTGCGCATGCACTGAACCTACTTATGTGGACATCGCTAACCAAAACTGTCTCTGATTAGACTGGAAAATATTGTTGTACTTAGATAATTTTTCTTTGCGCTCTTACAAAATTGCTTGCTACTATAGTGCGATCATAATAGTTATTATATGTTGCCATAATGAAAACAACTTGATATCCTACTTAGCCAAATTGCCAAAAATCTCCCCCTTATTCATTGGTGGCAACATATAAGAAAATTGGCTATAAGTCTCACAAAATTTCAAAATTGTGGCCAAATACAAAAAATCTCCAACATACTTATATCTCTGAATATCTATACTCCCCCTAGGAGTATGCATCATAATATACTATGTATACAATTTTCTTCTACTACTCCCTCTTTGACAATAATGACAAAAAAAAGGGTGTCAAAAACTTGTGAAAAAATAGTTTACCATAGGATCTCAAAATTGCAAAGCCGGTAGGCTTGCAACACAGTCTGCAAAATTTATCTTCATGCTTGCTAACTCCTTATCCCATGATTTCTTTATGGCATCTAAAACACTTAGAAATGCACATAGACCATAAGATGCAATTTCACATGCTTGAAGGTTTGCATAGTGAAATTTTCCATAAGATGTCTTTCTTCGATTCTCAATAATATTCAATTTAATTGATACATGCTCTCTTAATAGAGAGAATCTTCTCAATTTCTTGTCCTTTTCATCATTCAGAATTCTGATATCATCATAGAGTTTTCTTATGT
Source organism: Chamaecyparis obtusa (assembly GCA_027943335.1). Taxonomy (NCBI): domain Eukaryota; kingdom Viridiplantae; phylum Streptophyta; class Pinopsida; order Cupressales; family Cupressaceae; genus Chamaecyparis; species Chamaecyparis obtusa. The sequence goes on along the minus strand of BSBK01002956.1, from coordinate 382,082 downwards.
TTTTCTCAGTGTCTGAGATCTTGACATTTGGGTTGGACAAAAGATTTGCAACTATTTGTATCTCTATCTCTTTCATCTTGATCTTCTCTAATATCTCAGATATATGATTTTCTGATTTTGTACATTGAATGTACAAAGCTTTTCCTCTTTCCAAACTCCTTCTAAGTTCCCTAATGCAAATATTTAAATTGTCTATATCATTTTTGATATTCTGACATACATCTTGGAATATCTTGGCTTCATAAATAGATTGTTCTTTAACTGTGGCTATGTTTGATAAGTTTGTGAATTCAGTATCAAATGCTTTCACAACTTCTTTTTCTTTACTTTGTGGGTTTGCCTCATTTATTTGACTGGTTATTATACTCTATAGTTTCTCTGTCACTTCAAGAAATGATCCTTCTAAGATTTTTATCTTTTTATTCTTTCCAATGATCTTATTCAAAGATGAGATCAGTTCTATTTGATTATCATCATCAAATTCTTTTCCAAGACTAGAAAAAATAGATTCAATTTGTGGTTTCTCTGCTGCTTCCTTGGGTTTAGGGCTGATTACTGCCTATTCCTTTGGGACTTCCTATTCTGCTGCTTCTGCATTAGCATGTGATTATTCTTGTGTCATTTTTGCTTCTTCTTCCTTCCTTGTTTCCTTTCCTTCTTCCTCATTCACTGTCATATCCTGTTGCTCAATAGCCGAATTGTCAACAATGTTTTCAAGATTATTGAATGGGTTTTCTTCATTGTATAAAGTGATGTTTGTTCCTTCTATATTCATAGATTCATCTTCAATATTAAAGATGGTGGTGGTGATAGTGAAGGAATTTTCTGATGTTCAGCTTCCAATACTTGATCAGATACAATTATGTGCTCACTAAGGTCGGAGGTCATAACCTTTACAACTGCCTCTTCTGTTTCTTTGTTGATTTCATCATAATTTCCTCCCATTATTAATATAGTTCTTTTGATTCTCAGATGAGTGTTAAGATTTTTCATAATTTCCTTAAAGTGCTCTTTATCTTTTATTTCACATAGCTTCCTCACATAATTTTCTCTTATACTTTTGTCTTCTTCAACTGCTCTTTTCTTCCTGTTAACTAACTTCTCAAAAAGTTCATCAGGAATCTTTCCTTGAATGCTATCAAAATTTTTGTCTGCCAGTAACATGTGCTTGACAACTACATTTTCTAAGTTCAATTTTTTAGAAAAATTGTACAACTCATAAAATTTATTCATTTTAGTGAAATCACCTTCATTGATAATTAAGGCATTCACTTTTTCTATCTTTGGCTTCCATTTATTTCTATTGCTTCCTGCTTCTTCATCATCTTTTACTTTTGATAATTTCCTTTGTGTTGGGGTATATATAGTCTTTTGTCTCTTTCCTGGCCCACTTGCCATTTCTTTTACTCTTTTTGTTGGTGGAGTGGTGGAGGATCTAGTGGATTTCCTCACTTCCTGCACTTCCACAACTTCTATTTCTTCTTTCAAATCCTGAATTTCTTTAGTATGAGCTACTACTAATGTTAGAGGTGGAACATATAGAACTTCTTTCTATCCTATGTCTCTAATTATTTTTGCAGTCTTCTTCGCAACTATAAACTCATGTTCTGTCATGCCTATATCATTTAGAATTTTCTTTATTGTGTTGTCAACTCTCTTTTTAGCTAATTTCTCTACCTACAATGACTTTGCAGAGTTAAAGTTCTCCTCATATATTCCAGATTTAGAACTATTACATCCAACTTAAACTTAAGTAATCTTCTTATGTTGATCTTATTTATGAAACCAGATTACAATACTTGGTGTGATACTTGTAGTATTGTAGAATTCAACACAAAAATTGAGAACAACAAGATTGCAAACCAAAAACTGATCCATTCTATTCAAATATTAGAGTTTATACAAATCTGATGGATCCCAAGGGTCATCAGAATCCCTTGGAAATGAAATGAAGATCCATCATAATATTTATTACAAATAAACTATTCAAACTATCAAAAATTATAAAAAAACTATATATAAAATTTAGGTCCACTTGGAGAAGGTGTAACTTTCTAGTCCTAGCTTTGAATTGTGAATCGTTTGATGTGTTGGAAATATATTCAAAAGATCTAGGATCAAATTTCAAAAGTGACAATATTTAGCATCCAAGCCCAGAAATGCACCGAAGACCCTAAAAAATGCAGTTTAATGAAACATAGGAAAATTTAAAAAATTAGATTTTAGTATTTCCCAATTTTATCTTGATCATATGTACTCTTCAATTTTAGCTTCAGAAACTTCATATCCAAGTGGATCTATAAATTCCACTCTAGGTTCAACTGCTTCAACAAAAGTGAAATCAATGTCAACCATAAAACATATCTCATTTTTGTATTTTTCTACAATAACTGGTGGAATCCTTGATCTTTTTCTCATTTGGTTTTGAAAAGTCTTGATTACCAAGGTTGGACTCTCATTTACTTTGTCTACAGGGTGTCTTAGGTACACCTTATTGTTTCTGTCCATTGTATTCCTGCTATCATTCCAATCTTCTCCAATAGTATATGGAAATATTCTCAACAAATGGAAAAACATATATGTGATCAGAGATGAGAATCTAAACTATGAGTTCTTAGTTTTCTTAATCTTCTCAAGGTTCTCAAACAACTGAATTCTTAGAATTTCACACATATCAACTTGAACTTTTTCAACACACATCAAATAAGCTGCCTGTACCATACAAGCTACCATATTATCTGTTAGGAATGAATGTTGAATATATCCTATGGGGGAGTATTCACAGTCATTTTGTAGCAGCTGTTGTTGCATTCATGACTATGATTGTCATTGATGTCAACACAGTGATCTACTAAAGTTTAACAAAGAAGTAGATAGTGTTTGTATTAGCGCACATGGGATACTGAAGATCAAGCTATGAAGATTTGAGGAATTAATTTATGATGTTTCATATGATCATGGTTAAGAGCACATACACAAATTCATTTATTCATGACAGTTATGTGTAATTCAGTGGAAGCAGTATTCAGGCAATGTTCCTAAGTAGCGGTTTGTGGAAATCGGATGACATCTCCTAATCGGGATAGAATCTAAGCATGTGAAGTTGTATAGATGATGAAGACATGATTATTGTGACATGGATGTGACAACAAGGTTAGAGGTCGTACGAGTGAAGAGTTATCTTAATTGGAAGCCGACAATTTTATGTAATTATGAAATTTTGTGTAACGTGTGGAATATTTTATTTTGTAATTTGTATGCCGATTCATTTGTAATTATTTGAGTGTGGTATAAAGGAAGGATTAATTTCCTTATTTTAGTATGAAATTGGAATGTAATATTTTGTGAAAGTGAATTGCAGAATTGTGCAATACTTGTTGTAAGAGGATATGTGAAGTATAGAGATCTGGTATTGAGATTTGATGAAGTAGTTGGTGCAGTTTGGAATAGTTAGAGGAGAAGTGATAAGTTGTTGAGATCAGTAATCTTTTGGTATTATTCTATTAAGTAATATAAAGATTAGTTGGATAGTGTGTTCAGTGATCTTTCCCTTGAAGCTGTTTGGACAATGGGTCCTTCTGTCTTCCATAACTCCTAACAGGGTTAGAATCTTTTAGTGGGGATTAAAAGTCTCCTAATAGGGATTGATATGTACTAAATTTATTTCATAAGACTCCTAACAGAGTCCATCCTCTCACAAGTAACTTTCATATTAGTGCATCTTTTGTGGGCATCATTCCCACCGAGGTTTACTCTTTGATCAAGAGGTTCCCTAGTCAACATATCTTGTCTTATTGTGTTGTTGTGTATGTATATCTTTCTATGGTTGTTAATCACATTTCTTACATGGTTAAAATATGTTAAAGGTGATAAAATTTGTATTTATCTGATAACTGATTCCCCCCCCCCCTCTCAGTTATCTTGGTGGACTTTACTTTCTAACATCATCTTCTCTAGAATTTGCACAAAACTTAGATGTTAAAATATTGCTTACATATCTAACATCATCCTGTATGATCTTGCTGATTACAATTCCTCTACCATTATATGATGACTTAGTGTTATCTAACACAATTTTCTTTACATTCTTCTCATTAAAAGGAATAACTTCAGATTTCAATAAACTTGTTACCTCATGAATTATATCTGCAATGATATCTATCGCTCTATCATCTAACCAAAATTTTCCATTGTGAATTCTTCTCAAAATGATCTTAGTGCATTCATCATCCTAAAATTCTTAATGAAGTGGGTACTTGACAACCTCATTATCCTTCAAGTGTTCAAACCCTACTTTGAATGACATGTCCTGATTGTATATCTTTTCATATTCCATGATTAGGTTTCTATCACTTAAGGTTTCAAATTTTCATTTCAAATAGCTTTTCATATCTTCTAAATATAGAACTCCATCTGGAACGGATGACAATGCAAGACTAGGGTCTTCTTCCGAGGGTTCTACTAGTTCCCTTTTAAATCTAGGTCTAACTGAATCCTTTATATGGTGAACAAGTGATGCATCCATGATTCTTGTAAAACTTAACTGCTTTGATAGATTTACTTAGAAAAATACCTCAAATACATGATTTAGGGCTTTGCGTAGATCCAACATGAAATCTTTCTCCAAATCCTATAAACTTCTCTTAATCTACATTGTATTTCTCTTCATATCACTTGTAGTCGCTTGAATGATCAAACAATATCGATCATATGCTTTTATCTTTTCAATCTTTCAAGATTTTGACATCACATTCAATTCCTTTGCCACTTCTTTCCAAAAATTTGTTCCTGGTTACCTGCAAAACTTCATTCTTTTCTTGTACTCGTATACATTCATATTAGCTCATGTGCTCTTAACTATATCATCATTACATCATAGACTACCTCATATTAATTTTGCAAGGCTTAATTCCATCTACTCTAACTTTTACACTATTGTAATCTTCTACTCTAATTCATTCTTCATGAATTATTTACTTCAAGTGCTTTGAGATGGGTTAGGAAAAGATTCACACTTACTATTAGATACTTCACCTGTCTTATTACCTTGTGTACTAAGTGTTCTTGCTTGATCTGTGGCTTTAAAAAACTTAACTTCTTCTGAGTTACTACAACATCCTTTCTGACTGTTGTTTGTGTTCTCTTTTCTCCTTGTATAGCTTCTGGGATTAGGGTTTCTCATGTTGCTCATTTTGCAAAACCTTGCTGTGTGACCAGATTTGTTGCATATCTGACAAACTATTCCATTGTTTCCATATCTTGGTCCTATCTGACTGATTTATGTTCTGCAATTTTTGGCAATGTGTCCAATCTTGTTGCATCTATAACACACAACTCCATTCCTCTTGTTCATATCTTCAATAGGTCTCTTATCTGCATGGTTAGTATCTCTAAACAATCTACTACTACTATTGTTATCATTAGATCTAGGTTTCTTACAATCAATAGCTCTATGTCCACAACCATGAAAATTATAACAATAACCATGAAGAGGTTTGAATTGCTTACCTGTGCAATCTTTCTTCATATGTCCAAAAGTATTACATGCAAAAAATCTACCTTTTAATTCTCTTCGCATATCTTTAGGTGGTTCATCTTCTTTAGGTGGATTAGGTATGTCTTCAGATTTGTTAGCTTCATCATAGTTCTTTTCATCTTTGTTCTCAGAGGGTTTCAGATCTGGTTCCTTGCATTCTTCACTTATCTTATATGAATTAAATACAAGACCAGTTGTATCATAGTATGGCTTTTGATAAGACATTTGTTCATCAATCTTCTCACTGGTTGAATATAGTTTTTCAAGATGTAGTTTAGACTGAGTCAGTTCACCTTTCACAATTATATTGTACTTCTCAAGTTCAACATACTGTAATTTAGTTTTCTCAAGTTTAGATGTCACTTTACAAAGTTTAGACTTTAGATCTTCATTTTTAGATTTCAGATTTGATTCATTCTTGCTATTTCCATCTTTCAAACTTAACTTCAGATTGACAATCTTCAACTCATGTTTAAGGATCTCATTTTCTTTCTTCAAATTTAAAATTTCATCACAGTCTTTGATTTGAATTGTAGGTTCTTTATTTGATTTTAGTTCTTCTACTTTTTCTTTTAGTTTCTCAATGAATTTCTTCACATCATATTTCCCTTTCAGAGTATCTCTTTTTTCAGTAAGAATATCAATATGTTCAAGAGCTTTTGTAATTGATCCATATCCATAGAGATCTTACTCAAGATGTTAGGCTTTCTTTGAATAACTTTGTTCTAAGTAACTAAGCTATGATACCAATTGTTAGAAATAGGGAATACTGAGAAGGGGGGGGGTGGTGAATCAATATTCTACAAAATTTTACTTTTGCCCAATTATGGATATAACAAATTAACTTGAAGCTTGTAAAACAAAGTAAACTAAATAACAAGCATAGTAATAAAGAAAATGAACTCATAACACCATGATTTGTTCTCAAGGAAACCCTGGCCAAGGGAAAACCCCGGTGGGGATGATACCTGTGTGTGTGAAAATTGTACCTGATCTGTAAACACAACACTCAGTAAAACATTAGAGGTTAGTGATAATCAAAATCGTGCAAAATTGAAAGCTATCTAACCAAGCGATTTACTGCCTTCTAATAGGTGCGAGATTAATGTTCTCAGATTGTAATCGAGATCAGTGACCTAGACGACACCTAAATGAAGGATTTGAATGCAAAAGATGGATATGAAATTGAATGCAATTAATCTATATTTTTGATATTTTCTATGCAATAAGAATGATAAAAACTGATATGCTATGCTAATCTAATAATGATATGTAATATGAATGCAAAAATAAGATTGATCTCACAAAGATGTCGATTCGCAAGAGCTTTGATTCTTCAATTCCAATTCTCCAGCGTGATTGTGCAAAATATGAGATGATTTGTGAAGAGCTAAAGCCTTCAATTTATAGAAATCCAGGGCTTTGGAGGTGCATGGGAAAAAGCTATAAATCACTCAAATAACTCAACTTGATTTTTGAGTTATTTTTAAATAAAAGATAATTAACTCACAAAAACATGCAAAAGCTAAGTTTTAACTCAAAATAGAGTTTAGCTTTAATTGATAATTGATAGTTGTTTGCTTTTATGATTGTGCATGTTTTATTTATGAATTAATTTAATAATAAAGTGATTTATTTCCAACTTAACTGCTTTTAAAAATAAAACAATTGATTTATGGGTTAATCAATTATTTAATCAAAATTTTATTAAAAACTATATTATTAAATAATGACAACTTGCTTTAATTAATTAAATAAGAATTTAATCAATTATTCATATGATATTAGATTTATTGTCAAAATTAAATAATACAATTAATAATAGATATAATTAAATTTAATTACACAATTAAGTGGCAAATATTAAATCTAATTAATTAAATATGAAAATATTCAATTAATCAAACTTTAGGATAAATGTGATTTATTGCCAAATAATTATAAAATTAAAGATAATTAAGATAATTAGGAATATTACTAGGAATATTCTCCGATGCAAAATTTAAGATAATCAATTAGATTTGATGATGTTTAGATGTGCCTTAGATTAGGACTTTGATGTCGATTTTGTTCGAATTGAAGATGTAGGAGATTAATGAACTTATAGCCCATTTTTGGGGTATTACAATACCCACAACTGACCCACTAATCAAAAGTATCCAATTAAGGATGTTGACCTTGCCAGGAGTCTATTACATGCATATAGTATCTCTATCCTGATTAAAGGACTCTAGGCCTTGTTAGAAGCCCCAACCCTGCTAGGAGTTGGTATTACAAAAACAAGATGAGCTCACTACCCAAACATGTAAAATACAATGATATCTGAATACAAAGGTAAAGTGTGTAACCTTTCACTACTGCCAAATAGATTTCCTATTCTAATTTAGCTTTCTAGGCTCTTTGCTTTCATATACAGAGTCCACTTTCTTTTCTTTGCAATATACAACTTCACATCACAGTATTACAATATCTTATTACATCTATTTTTTTTACTTCACATTACATACTTCTTACATATATACAAGTGATTAAGAATAATAACTTACAGTCGGCTTTACAAAGCATAAAATCTTTCCTAAATACAAAAAACTAATTCATGTTGCCTAAGGGTTAACATCTAGGATGTCATCCCTTATATGGTTAAGTCATTATTTTGATAAAAAAAATAATCCCTTAACTATCATTCTTATTCTGTCTTCTTTACTCTGTTCAGGTTGGCTTCAACTCTGTCTCTGTTATTCTATAATATCTCCTTTCGTACATGTTGTACAGACTTGTGCTTTCATAGGTGTCTTTAATATACATAGAATTATCCATGTTCAAGTGCGCATGCACTGAACCTACTTATGTGGACATTGCTAACCACAACTGTCTTTGATTAGACTAGAAAATATTGTTGTACTTAGACAATTTTTCTTTGCGCTCTTACAAAATTGCTTGCTACTATAGTGTGATCATCATAGTGATTATATGTTGCCATAATGACAACTTGATATCCTACTTAGCCAAATTATCAACAATGTTACATTCTAAAGGATGCTAGAAATGGAAAGTTTGATCATAAAGGTGATGAAGGAATTTTCTTAGGATATTCTACAAAGATAAAGGACTACAAGTTCTTAACTAAGGCTACTAACAAAATTGTGGAAAGTGCAAGTGTAAGGATTGATGAATTTGCAAAGAAAAGTGAAGAAGAAAGAAAGAAGGAACCTAAGTAATATCAAAGATTTGTATATGTTCAACCTGATGTTCCTGACACCTTACCAAGAGTACAAACCAAGGAGGAATATGAATAGAGAGAGCCACCGCCAAATGCTGAAAATGAAGAACTTCCATAGTCCACTGAGCCTATTTTAGAAAAGTATGTGAGAAGACACCACTCATCGATAAAAATTATTGGAGACAAGAATGTTGAAGTAATGACAAGAAGTAAGTTGAGAGATAACACATGTTTGATTTTTGAATTTGAGCCAAGAAAATTAAATGATGCATTGGAGAATGAAGATTGGGTTAAAGCTATGAAAGAAGAGATATACTACATTGAAAAGAACAACACATGGACTTTGGTATCGAGACCTAAAGATAAGAATTTTATTGGCACTAAACATATTTTTAGAGACAAGGTGAATGAACATAGAAATGTAATAAAAAAAAAGCAAGATTGGTTTGCAAAGGGTATGCAAAAGAAGAAGGTATTGATTATGGTGAGACTTTTGCACCCACTGCTAGATTAGAAGGAGTTAGAATTCTACTAGCATATGCTACTTACAAAGGATTTAAAGTTTATCAAATGGATGTTAAGTCTGTATTTCTTAATGGTATTCTTAAAGGAAAAGTTTATGTTGAATATCTGGAAGGATTTGTTGAGAATACTAACAACTACATGGTATGAAAATTACACAAGGCACTATATGGTTTGAAACAAGTACCTTGAGAATGGTATAAAAGATTACATTCAAATTTGATCAAGATTGGATTTCAAAGAAAAAGTGACAAAATCAATTTGTATCTGAAATGTGATAGTAATGATAAGATTTTGATTGTTGAAATATTTGTTGATGACATTAATTTTGGAGAAAATAACACATTATGTAAATCTTTTGCTAAGGAGATGCAAAAGGAATTTGAGATGTCCATGATAGGAGAGATAAAATTCTTTATTGGACTACAAATTCAACAAGTTAGAGATGAGATCTACATCACACATTCAAAGTGCATCAAGGAGATCCTAAAGATATTTTGTATGGAAGAGTCTAAACATGTTGGAACATTGATGGCTACTGGTTGCAAATTGTTAAAGGAAGATGAGACAGAAAGTGAATGAAACACTCTACCGATCAATGATTGGTAAGCTACAATATGTTGTACATAGAAGATATGATATTTATCATGCAGTAGGTATTGTTGTAATATTTTCTACCAATCCAAAGGAAACACACATGTCTGCAGTCAAAAGAAAATATAGATATCTGAAAGGGACTGAAGATTTCGGTCTAGTATACAAGAACAGAGGAGATTTTGATCTAAAGGTGTACACTGATGCTGATTGGGATGGAAAAATTGATGACAAGAAAAGTGCAAGTGGAGGAGATTTATTTTTAGGATAAATATTAGTGACATGAATGAGTAAGAAACAAATTTGTATTTCACAGTCTACTATCGAGGCAGAATATGTAGCAACAACTATGAATTGTGCAAACATTGTATGGATCAAACAACTACTTGAAGGTATGCAAGAGGAGATTACCGGTCTAGTTACTATTTATTGTGATAATACAAGTGCTATCAACATATCAAAAAATTTGGTAATGCATTCCAAGACCAAACACATTTCCATCAAGTATCATTACTTGAGAGAACAAGTTCAAGATAAGCATGTGATATTGGAGTATGTGAGTTCAAAGGAGAAGATAGAAGATATATTTAAAGATGCTTTTGAGTATCTCAGGGGTAAATTAGGGGTTCTTCCCCTATCCAATATTCACTAAGGCAAGATGTATGCTGCATCAATTCAAGGATTCATTAGAATATCTATTTTGTGAGTTGATACTAGTGTTCACTCTTTGGGTGATGCCTGAAGTTGTGAAAAATGGTTATGTATGAAAAGAGATATCAGTACATGCTATGTATGATCCACTTCCTGAACAAGATTTCTGAAGTATGTGTCTTTAGAATTGTTGCCAATAGGGATAACTTTAAGAAACCCCCCCTCCTAAAAAGTATAAAATCATGGTGAATCACATGTTTTTTGGAGGGAAATTTTTTAATATTGATGGGGAATTGTGTTTCAAAATATGGATATTTGGTGGTGAATTTTTTAATAACGTATACTATTTTTATAAAAATATGGCGACTACAATTTTTTTATAGGAAAATTATTAATTTAATTGGCAAATCAAACTTCCTTATATTGATAAATTATGGCGAAACTATTTTCCAAATATTTTAATTAATTTATTTGTCATGGCGAATATTTTTTAAAAATACATATAAACTTGGTGATTTAATACAATAGTTGTATAGTTGGTATGGCGATTTAATAATTGGAAATAATTATTAAATTTAACATTCCAAGCGATTTAAGTTTTTAACTTAAATTTAATAAGTTTAGTCCTGAGTTTTCATTCTCGAAGAATGAAACATGTGACAATTCCAGAGAGAGTTTTCAATAAAGGAGTTATCCCACCACATTTCATCCAAAATGCACCTTCCACCATTCATCTCTCTTAATCCAATGGTTCTGATTTGATGTTGAAATTGCACTAGTGGGTGTAGTGGGTCCCATCACTATGATCCTCATCTAATAAGCCCACGATCAATCATACCATGTGTCATGATTCCGTTGAAAGTTTGTCGTAAAGGTTATGAAGACCAACAATAGGCTTGAAATTCACCTTTGGCCATTGATATGTTGTAATCCAATGGATGTGTGAGTTTGTAATCCAATTTCACACACTCATGCATTTCATATGAAATATTTATAGATTTTTGAAGGAAAAATGAATTAATAAGGTTAGAGAAATAATTGAGGGGCAAGGCTATTTATAGATGATCTATGCTTCTTTCTTCTTCAATTCTACCTCTTCTAAGTGCTTGAAAGTCTAGCTCTGAGTCTGGTTTAGATCTTTAGGCTGTATAATTTTATCATTCTCTAATTTCTAATATTCTGTTAGTGGTTTTCTAAAGATGGACACTCCTATCCATTTGATAAGCACATCTAAGGAGGATCAAAAGGCCTTTTTGGGCCTAGTCTCAGACCAAATATTACAATCAGTTTGCAATGAAAATGGATCCTTTACAAATGAGGCTATGAGGATGGTGCTGGGCCATGAATTTCTTGATAATATTAATAGATACTGAGTTAACACAAACATTATGTCTCATTTTTTGGCATCTCTTCTGGACCTAGAAGGAGAGAAGGTGGATATGCTACTTCTATTAAGGAGGTTATTCAAACAAGAATTCTTGGGTGATGATGTTCAAGTTTCCATTTTGCACAAATAGGGGTTGGTATCCCTTGGAAAATTGATTTACCCAAGCTTTTCCAGCCAGGCCAAAATGTGGCCAAGCGACCTTTTCTTTTGAACTTGAATGTTGAGCAGTTGATGCACCATAGGAAATGGGTGCAGATTGGTAGGGATTTTCTTCGAAAGTAGTTTCTCTTGGATGAATTTGTGGACTATGAATGGTTGCATGAATTCTTAGAGCTTATCATCTCTGAAGATTTCTACTTAGATTGAGGGGAAAATCCTTAGTTTTTTGCTACCCAGGACCCTATGGCCTGGAATTTTGAAATCAAAGGATTCTTTGTTTTGTTTTTTTGGACTATAGATATGGGCATCACTGAATTGTAATGAAATTTTATGTGATATAATATAAAAATTTTGCGTTGCAATTTTTTTAATGTAATAATTAAATGTTTCCAAACTTTATCATGTAATCATGACTGGTTCAAACTTCATGGATAAGGTATTGTCGAATGAATTCTAAGTGAATATAGTTCATGGTTATATTCATTAGTATGTATTAATATTAATAGATAAAACATAAATGTATTCTAGAATTTTGGTTTAAATGATACATTAGTGTGTATTAATATTTTAAAATCATGAAAACTGTTCGATTGCGAGAGATGAACAGTTGAAGTTGTATTTCAGAAGTATTGTGAGTTTCAAAAACCTTTTCTAAAAACTCATTCCAAAAATGTGACACGTGTAATTTGTCAAAAAGATTATGTATCATGTGAAGATAAAAATAAACGTATTCCAGAATTTTGGTTTAAATGATACATTAGTGTGTATTAATATTTTAAAATCATGACAATCGTTTGATTGCGAGAGATGAATGGTTGAAGTTGTATTTCAGAAGTATTGTGGGTTTCAAAAACCTTTTCCGCAAACTCATTCTGAAAACATGACATGTGTAATTCATCGAAAAGATTACGTATCATGTGAAGATAAAACATAAATGTATTCCAAAATTTTGGTTAAATGATACATTTACTGAAAATTTGTCAACATTTCTTTTTTAAAAACCTATCGACTCGTAGTAGCCGAAAGCTAAAAACAACTGTTGAACCATCACCAAAGATTTCAAGACTGTAACTTGTGAGAGCCTTGGCAGTTCTAACTTCTATCTATCCTGATTTTAAAATTTAATTTTCGGTAAGATATCTAGCCTGATGGCATCCCGATTTTGTAATGTAAAAAATTTAGTTTAACTTGATTTTGAAATTTTAATTCTTGCAAGTACAATTGGGGTTTTCTTAATTAGTTGGTTATTATCTATGATTTTTTAAGTAAATATCTATGATTCTGTGTTTTTCCATTCTTCCGAAGAACAATGGGGAAAACAAAAACTCAAGGCCAAGGGAAAGCAAATGGGAAAACTTTAATAGAATGGAGAAAATTGGTAGAAATCCCTGGTTTCACTGATGAGTATCATGATGTTTATGATCCTTCTAAAGATGGTGGAAGGAGAGTTATAGAAATTAAACATACATTGTCCAGTAAGGAAATTGGGCCAAAGAGGTTTGAATTTATAAAATTAATCCAGCAATAGGTGTAAAAATGAATAAAGTTTCTTCATGGGATGTTGGTTTGGATTGCATGCTATTACCCAAAGTTTTCCCTTGCCCATAAATTGTCTTGATTTGTGCAGAAAATTATGATGAAGAAAGAAAATAACTTGTGAATAAAAATAACTAGGAAGAAATTTTATCAATAACCTAGGAAGAATTTCTCAGTTTGCTAGACCTAGGGTTTGACTGACAAAACTGTAATGTCCATATTGACCTGGTATTGCTGGCAGACCAATATGAGGCAGTCGCACCAAACACAAAAGATTCATTTATAAAGGGTGTAATACTTGTAGAGGCAAAGGCTTTATTGGGTGAGAACCATAAGACTCCTTATGATTTTAACATTTTTGTGCCATGGGTTTAGGATACTATATCCTCGCTAGCATTTTTCCTAGGATTGGAAAATAATAGGGAAGTGGGTGCCAACATTCTTCAGTTAATTTGGGATATCCATTACATCAATGAACCAAAAAGATATAATTTTGTTGGACACGTAGTTAAATCGATGCAAGAAAAATTAGAATTGATTAAAAGAGGCAATTCTAAAATATTTAGGTTCACAACCTACTTGTACTATCTTCTGCTAGCCAAGCAACAACAACAAGCTTGAAATTTAGAGGGGGACATGTACTCCAATATATAACTGGACACCTTAGATAAGGATGTATGATAACATAAGGAATTAGAGTAATTTTGTAGACTTCTTTTTGGCACAATTGTACAAAAAAATAACAAGCACTCCAATGCTTAGATTGTCTGCTTCATGTAGGGATTGTATCCAACTTGGAAGCACAATTCAATTGGTTGACTGGTACCTAATGGAAGAATACATTGTGTTAAGGTTTTACGGAATAGAACTACAACCCCACAAAATTCCAATGTATGTGATAGATAGGGTGTTTGCAGTAGATTATGTACTACAACTAGAGAGCATATATAGACTCTTTGCTAGCCAGTCAAAGAAGAGCATATTCCCTTCCTTACCTTTCTCAATTGGAGGGTTAACATTTGAGAGAAAGGCATTCAAAGTGGAAAATTATTTTTTAGAAATTTTTCAATTTGATTTAGAGTGGTACTAGAAGTATGATCCACTCAATGTCATTCAAACAATGTTTTTTGCTAATAAGAACTCTACAAACTTATTTCAATGTGAAAGTAAACCATTGCTAGAGAAGTTGAAAAACAAGGATAGATGGGATCATGTTACAAAAGAGATGAAGAAAGTTTTCACTGAGGAAAAAATTTCAGTTGAATAGTTGTCATCACAAATTATGACATCAATAAACTAGGGCATTGTACAACTTAGGATGTCCTACAATTTCTATGAAAAAGTTTACAATCCATAAAAAAGAAACATACCAAATAAAATAGCAGAAGATTGTAAGGATAGAAAATGGACTCAAATGAAAATGACTGATTTTTGGACTATGAGAAAGAATCTTGGTGAACCAAAGACCAGTGCAGATCTGGATGAGATAGAGGAGGGTATAAAGTTTAGAAAATTGTGTAATTTGGAGCATCTCGGAAGTGGATATGACATCAGTGATCAGGATGAAAATACAGACAATGAGGATGATAATCCACCAACTACATTTACTCCATCAAGTCAGAGTGGAGTAAGTGACTACCACAAATAAAAATATAGCAAAGGGGCAATCATTATGGAAAAAATGGGTTATAAAGGTGGTGTATTGTATCCCACAGGAGAAGGCATCTGGATGCCAATCTTCACACACGAAGCACAAAAAATTGATCATGGTGCAGGTCTTGGGATTGGAGTTGGAGTGGACCCATTAGATTCATTAGGAACCACTATGCCCACAATGACATCCATTACCATGGGTGGGATTGGGGAATATACTAATACTTGGTCTGGTAGTGGCACTAGTGCCAGTGGGATTGGGAAAGTTATACAACAAGTTCCCTCTCTAAAGAGGCTAGTAGAATCTACAAAGAATCCCATAGTACAAGATAGTGTCAAGAACAAAAAGGTTTCCAAATCATTAATACTCAAACCTAAAGCACTATTTTCAATTTCAAGTTTAGCAAAACCCTCTAAAATTTTAAATCCTCAAACAACATTGGTTAGATCAATAGACATTGCAAGCTCTGGTTCACCTTTCAAACATTCAATTCCTTCTGCAACACCATATTTTTGTTTCAAAGATTTTTGTAATAAGTTTGTAGAAACAACAACCAAGAATAAGGAAATAAAGAAGACATTGCAGATTGGTGTCCTTACTGCAACTGTAGAGGAACAACTTGCATCCAACATGGTTTTTCCAACATATGACCCAAATAGAGACATGATAGAGTTCATGGTTTTTATTCCACCTAAAAAAGATGGAAACCCACCAGAGATTCAGATAGATCTGTCTGAATTTCAAGCTAGCACTCTCCAAATGGATTTTTCCAAAGTTAAAAATGTGGACAAAATCAATGTGTCAAAGTCTAAGAACCAAGTGGTCTACAGTGCACTGCTAAAGCTGGAAAGTGAGAAAAGTAAGCTCGAGAAAAATATAGAAAAGTTACAAGTAGACATTGCCAATGAAAAAGAAAAGAGGAAAGCTTCAGAGAACAATTTGAAAGAATTATAGAAGAAGATTAAAAAATCAGCCTCTACATCAGAAAATATAGAGTAGGAACATGCAGAGGTAGTAGTGAAGGAACAAGAGCAGGCATAGCTGAAGGCATCGAGGAGAAAATTGGCAAAAACTAGTAAAAAATTAGAGGAAGAAAGAGTCACTTCACAAAAGTTATTTAAAACTATGGAGAGTAATGCTACATCCAACCGGGAATTGCAAAAGCAATTGGACTCTTAGGTGGATAAAGCCAATCATTGGTAACAAAAAGAAGTGGAAGAGAAAAATAATTGTGAAAAAATGGTAGAAGAACTAAAGAAGGAAAATAATACAATTCAAACTTTAACAAATACTAGTAATAATTTAGTGAAGATTACAAAAGAACACATTTGGGGCCAAATATTGGGGATGTCTCATAGCTTGTGTGACTGGTTTGAAATTCTTCAAAGTATGAGAGTATGTTATTGGAAGCTCCATAATAACATTGAACATGACATGGATGTTGTCAGGAAAGAAAAGAATGAAAAAGATATTATGCAACAACTCTATAGTAAGAGTGATAGTTATCTATCAAACAAGGGAATTAGCACCCACCTTGATGCCTCAGTAAAGGTATCACGTATCATTAGAAAATGTGAGAAGCCAAGGGAAGCACAAGAATTGGATGACAAAGCTAAGAAGAAGATCACAAAGATGGAAGAAAAGAAAGAAAATTTGGAAAGTTTTGGTTTGCCTAAGGGATTTGACACAAATAAGTTCATTGGAAGAGAAACCTACAAAATAAGGTTGTAGGACAATATAAATACTGATTTACACTTTCTTCCTACAAACACATATCCTGATACATTCATGGATTTCATCAAACCAGTGAGAAATTTGAATGGAGTTTTAGAAGAAACAATGCTGTCAAGTCACACTTCCAAATATGAATTGCTAAAAAAGTTGCAGGAGTGTGACTATACTTTGAACCAAATTGTTCTGCCATCAAAGGATGTTTGGACTAGCCTACAAACATTGCTAATGCTCTAAATTTTGAACTATTATAAATTGTAATGTATTAAAAATGAATACAAAACAAATTGTGCTCTATCTAATTTTCATGTTTTCCAATTTAATGTACGTTGAGTTACTCTATTTTATTCAGTTATTCTTAGTTGATTTACTCTGTTATATGCTATTGGAACACAAAATTTCATTCTAGATTTTCAAATATGAATGATCATTGATGATATGATACAAACTACAGTAATGATACTCTTTTTTCTCAAATTTTAATGATGAAACATGATACATTCTTTCTTTTCTATAATGAACATTGAATGATAGGATATAGTAGTTAATAAGTTAAAAAAATACCTATTGATTGCTACTGCCAATTTAGCAAAAATTTCCTAAATTTTCTAATTCATCTTGGCGTCGTCATCATCATCTAATTTTGGCATTCGAGTTCCTTTATTATTCTCTTCATTTTCGTTTGTGTCTTCTTCACTTTGACCTCCACTTCTATGAAACCCACTCCCATCGCTACTTGTAGTTGTCCCACTTAGAATCGGAGATTGGTTAATAGTGTTTCCCAACCCTCTTCTTTTGCATCTTTTCTTACATATTTCAATTGCTTTTTGATAAGGAAAAGTATTGAAATCATACCTAGATGTGTGGACCCTCAAGCATGTTTCCAAATTCTTGTCTAGTTTGTTTCTTAGCTTTGATTTTAGGAAGCCCAAAGCACTAAAAACTCTGTCATCCTCCACCGAAGCCAATATCATGGTTTGACATAGATAAAAAATCTTGAAGGACTCTAAAATTTCATCATGCAACATTGTTCTTTGTTTTACTTTTTTCCAAAGCCTTGTTGCCAAGCCCTCTTCATCTGGGTTATGCATTATTTGATATTGATGCTTCATAGTCCTTGCAAAAGTGTCTGATTTCTATCTAAGAAGACCCTCATCTAAAATTCCATTGATACTCACTCCATTGAATTCTACATATTTGCAAAATTATTTTATCAAAGTCAAAAACCTATTACGATAATCTTCCTTAGAGTTTAAGCACCAATATTAAGGAAACACAATTACCATGGTCTCAAGAAGTTGTTCATATGGGAATCAGGATCTTATTTTAGAGGAAACTTTATAGGCTATGTCCCTTGCATGAGCTCCTATAGACTTGATGATCTTGGTAAACTCTTCCCTTGTAACTCTTGTAGCTTACTTCTTTGGGGAACTACAGTACATTGGTATCTGAAATCCCCTTACATAGACACATAATTCTCCATTTTCAATGATCTTTAAATAATTATCAAGATTATCCAAAACTGTTAGTTTCCACTAGTGATCAAATTTTTCATTAGATAGATTTGGGTCATTTTGATAGAGATTATCGAGGGCTTGGCATGACATTTTATGCAACTGAGCATATTATGAAATATACATGGCTCTTTGCTGGGCTTTTTTCATAATGAACATCATTTCTTCTAGCATGGGAAGAAGAGATGCTAAAGTCAAAAGTGTCTCTATATTGCTTAACCTCCAAAGTAGGTCGCCACATCTCTGATTTTCTGTAGTGTCGCAATTTTCGTACATAAGTCCAATCAAAGATTGATATTTAGAAAAAACTTGATGCACCAGTCCATCCAAAGAGATCCATCTGGTATCAATGTCTTTAAGAAGCTTGTTTCCATTGATAATTCCATCAGAAAAGTGTTGAAATTCCCTAAAATGTTTGGGACTTCAACAAAAATATGAGTACAACTCTCTTACTAAATCTTCAAGCTTGTTTACTAAAGGAAACTTCTTCACAACTCTAAAAGCAAAATTCATCCTGTGGGCCATACAGTGAATGCCAACAACATATAGTGAACAAGAAGCTTGCATCTTTGTGCAAAGACCATTCCTATGACCTTGCATTACTGAAGCTCCATCTGCTCCAACACAAATCAACTTCTTCGCTATTGTCAATTCATCCATAGCTCCATATTCAATTAAATGACTCTTTACTAATTGAAATAAACTTTTCGATGTCGCTTTGTCCCTCCAATTTTGCAATAGTTAGTAGATGTGGTTGGCAGACGTTATTCTATATAGTATAAACATGCATGCATACCCACGACATATTATCTATTGCCGCAACTTCATCTAAGGAAAATGTAATAAAGTTTGACTCTTATTTTTCTCTGTACATCCTCTATTTCAACCTGGGCAATACAACTTGCCCATTCCCATCCATTGTTTATTGACCAATTAGTGATAGGATAGTTAGGAACTTTCAGAAAGTGTAACAAACCACTCATTTATGGATAGTCTGTCATTGGATGCCCTCTGCTCAAAATATGGAAAACATTACTTAATTGAACAACTTTTCCATGTTCTTCTACGTCACTTGCTTTTGCAAAAATAGCATTAATAGAACCTTGAACTTCACTAGCCCTCGTCTTAAATTTCTAAAATAAATAATATTTCTCAGTATTCCTTTTATGTTGACATTTCTCCTTTGTTTTATATCTTACCACTTTTATTTCCTTTTCATCTACAGTTGAGGTTTCATAAACTTTACCAACATGTTTCTCTATGGTGTCTAGTTTAAGTTGCAACCGCTTTTCCTTTTTATACTTCCAACTAAAAATTGTACATCTACGTTCTACTAGTGACTCATGTACAATTGGATTGTCCATGGGTTCAATGAATGGATACTTTTCCGTCCAATCAAATTTAAATCTCATGGACATCTCCCATTGATGATTAGTATTTTCTTTTGATTTTCCTCTCCCTTTAGTGTTACTATTAATTGAACCATCATCATCACTGAATTCAGTCAATTCATCCTAGTACTGGTTATTTAATTAAAATTATTCTTCAAGGTCATCTTCATCAAAGATATCAAGTTCTGCAAATTCATCACTAGATTTATTAGGTTCCCCAATTTGTTGAATAAACTCCTGTGTAGGTTGAGAACCTTGAAGTTTTATAGGTCCTCTGATGGTGTTCCTTCCTCACTTTGACCAACACCATTGCATCTACCCCCGCCAAAGTATGAAGATATATTTCTGCATTTGGTTGGCCTCTCTTGGACATCTCTACCTGAAATAGTCCTCTTCCTATTTAAATTTGACTGTGACATTTCCAACAAATTAAGGGTGCGATAAAATTTTACTTGAATAGGATACTACGGGCTCATAGTCATTCCAGTTCGCTACCGATCGCAATTGTGAGCTCAGAATCAACTAAATTTTCGTACTACTAAATCTCTTGAAATTATCCTTATATACAAATTCTTATTTCACATTTTGGTGAAGGGGTTGACAATTTCATATGATAACAACTAATATTTGGTGAACCCCGTGTAATTTCAAGTAATTGACTAGGCAAATAGGGTGGGAATTTAGGACATGATTATGTATGATGCATGGTGAATTGGGTCCTAGTGAAAATAAAACTTTCACTTGGGATAATGGGCCTTTGGAAAATGGTGATCCTTGATAAATACACCCTTCCTTAATCTATGGTGAATAATAATAACATATACAATAGAAAAATGGGTGAACAACCTGACTACTGTAGTGAAATTACATACAAATAGTGGTGAACAAGATGACCACTATACATGTGTTTTATAAAGTCTGGGCGAACCAGTCAACCTCTATACTATGCATTTTTTTGCCAATTTCTATATGCTCGATGGGACATATTCGCTAATTGGTGAATAATCACCACTAAAAATATCCCTCATTGTCAAAGAGGGAGAATATGCTATTGATGACTACAATTGAAAGAGGGACAATAAAAAATTGATTACAGAGGGAGAATAAGCAAAGAAGTGAAAGATGATAAAGTTCAGAGGGAGTAAAGGACACAACAAATCAATGAGTTTTTCCATCATCAATTGATAGTGAGTGTTTCTATCAATGCCAAAGAGGGAGATTGTTAACTGATGGTGATGATGATGAAGGCCGACAGAGATCATAGGTATACAAGATTGTAAAATGATTAGATCTATTATTATTTTTTCATTGATGTCAAGAAATTGATTTCTGGTTTATATTGAGCTGCCATATCATTCAGAGTATCATACAAGATGAGTGAGTTAAGGAAAAAGAGGAAGTGAAAAGTTGTTAAGTTGAAGAACTTAATTAGGCATCTAATACAAATCATACAATGATAAGGTTCTATTAATTTAGTTGTTTTCTACTAAACATTTGATTATATCAAGCTGTTAAAAGAGATTGATCAAGTCGGTAAACAAAATAGTTTGGTTGCCGAGCAAGAAAAATTTATTTGGTAAAAGGAAAGTAAGTTTTGATGTAATGATAAAGTGAAAGCAAGTAAAGACACCGAGTATATGGAGTTAGTTACCAAGACAAGAAAAAAAAATTTTAGTTGAAGGAAAAGGAGTTAGCCATCAATAAAGGAACATAAATTAAATACAAGGATCAAAATGACATTTAATGATTGAACATAGTGATTTGGAAGATTCTAAGAATGAAGAAGATTTAGTTAAAGAGATCTACAATTAGGAAAATTCAAGGTGATCATATAGGGTAAAGATCTAAGTGGCAAAAAGTGAAGGTACAAGTTTCAATAAAAGTTTAAGTTCTAAGGTGATGATAAAATGTTTTACCGAGTTCCAAATTCATTGAATCAGTTTATGAGGACAATCTCACAGTTGAGATTAATCAAAGGAAAATTTAAAGAAGGAGATGAAGACGCAAAAAAAAGTCTATATAAAGGATGGAATTGTATGAAGAACAATCTAGAAAGTTGAAGGGTTGATGAGTAATTGAGTGATGC
The DNA here is from genome assembly GCA_027943335.1 of Chamaecyparis obtusa. NCBI lineage: Eukaryota > Viridiplantae > Streptophyta > Pinopsida > Cupressales > Cupressaceae > Chamaecyparis > Chamaecyparis obtusa. The sequence continues at coordinate 360,101 of BSBK01002956.1, read as the reverse complement.
AGTGAAGAAGAAAAATGTTGAAATTTGAGTCTACAAGCAGAGATTGATGAAGTGTTGGAGCTAGTGGAAAGTGAAGGAATGAAGTGAAGAAAAAGTGCAAACAAGGGATCTGAATAAGAAAGAGGTAGTTGCAAATTTATAGGTCAGTTTATATACTATTTCTTATTAACATTTGTAGCAGAAAAATCTCTTAACCGAGTGGACTTAACAGTCTTATTGTAAAACCTTGAGAGAGGTGAGATTATAGAAGAGTGTTTGAAGACCTTTAACTAGACCACTCCTAATGGGGTGAAAATCCTAACAGATCTAAGGAAAATTCCTTCACAAGGTCACATTTAGCAATGTGCATTGTAATCTTTAACCATAATTTCTTTTAACTGAGCATACTTCAAAAGGGTATTTCTTTAGTGGATGACAATTCCCATAGTGGTTTTTTCCAAATTGGGTTTCCACATGAAATACTGGTGTTATATGTGTTGAATGTTTATTGTGAATGTTATTTCTGATTGATGAATCTAATTTACTATTATCAGTTAATATTGAAGTTTGTCTGACCGAGTTTTTACCGAGTTGAATCAGAGAAATTTTTAAGGTTTAAGAAATCACTTATTACTGATTCACCCCCCTCTTAGTAATCCAATAGCTGGTAGGTCTCATTGATTCTTTGTAGTATTAGACCAACAACAAGATGAACATCAAGGAACAAAATTGAGACCACAAGTTTGTTAGGGGGTATTTCCACTTCCATCCTTTTTTATTTAGGTGTAATAGATTATTTCATTTTTCCTTCTTTATTAGAGTAGTGTGGGATGAGAACAATTAGGCAATGAGATAGGTGGAAATTAGAGCTAGCCTCTAGGGATAAAGTGATCTCAAAGTCCTTAATTAGTAGTTGTAAGCTGGATCAAGGTTCCTTTGCAACTACTATTTATATTTGTGTGATTCTGTTGGGATCGTATGGTGTTTTCCTGGGCATGGGTTGGCTATATTTTCATAGAGGTTAGATTGATTGTAGTTGTAGTTTTATTTAGTACTTTAATGATTTTGGTGTGGAGAGAAAGGTTTTTGGGGTCCAATGACCCATATCCCTTGACATGATCTTTGTGATGCAACTCAAGTAGTGCATGCACTAGGGGTGCTAGCTCTTTGTTATTTTTGTAAATGATCTAGATGAGGGAGAAAGAAGAGGCATTTCCCTTAATCATCATCTTCTTTCAAAATTCACAGATGTATTTCCTAGTGAGATACTGGGAATACCTTCCAAAAGAGATATAGATTTTTATATCAATTTGATACCAATATTGGACCCCATATATAAGGATCCATGTTGTATGATCACTTAGGAATTTAGTGAACTCTGGTTACAATTGGAGGAGCTTTTGGCTAAGGGGTTCATTCATCCTAGTATATCTCCTTGGGGAGATTTAGTCACATTTACAAAGAAGAAAGATGGTTTTCTTAGATTATGTGTTGATAACCAATGACTTAATAAAGTAACAATTAAGAGCTGGTACCCTTTTCCTCACATAGATGAATTTTTTGATTATATTAAGGGGGTAAAATTTTTCTCTAAAATAGATCTAAAGTTTGGGTACTATTAGTTGAGGATTCATGAAGTGGACATCCACTAAACAACATTATGAAATCGGTATGCTCACTACGATTTTACAGTGGTACCTTTTGGATTAACTAATGTACCATCTATCTTTACCAACTTAATGCATGGTGTCTTATGAACATATTTAGATCGCTTTGTTCTAGTATTTCTGGACAACATTCTTGTTTATTCCAAAATATTTGAGAAAAATGAGCATCATTTATGCTAGGTACTAAAGTGCTCGTGAGATAATCAGTTGTATGCAAATGTGGTGAAATGTGAATTCTTTTAGACTGAGGTGAAATACCTTGGCCATGTTATAACTGGTGATGACATAGTTGTGGATCCTTCAAATATTTAGACAATAGTGGAGTGGCTAGCACCCATGAATGTATATAAGCTTTGCAGTTTCATGGGATTAGGAGGCTATTATTGAGAGTTTATAAGAGATTTTTTAAGGATAGAACACCCCATCACTTCCATAAAGAGAAAGGGAAATAAGTTTGTATGGTCTGATTAGTGTGAGAAATTATTCCATTGTCTTAAGGATAAGTTAACTAGTGCCCCTATATTGATAGTGTCTTACCCTATAGGTGAATTTTTTATTTGCACTAATGCTTCGCTAGAGGGTATTGGGGAATTTTTGATGCAGGATGGTTGTGTAATGACCTATGAGTCTAGAAAACTCAAAGATCATGAACTCAACTATCCTACTTGTGATCTTGAGTTCGTAGATGTAGTGCATGCTTTGGTGAGATGGAGACATTTATTGGTAGGTCAACACTTCAAGATGTACAATGATCACCATAATCTCCAATATATATTCACCCAACCTAACCTTAATGTTAGACAAAGGAGATGGATGGATTTCCTTTTTGAATATGATTTTGAGGTTAAATATATTCAGGGTAAGGATAATGTAGATGTTGATGTATTGAGTAGGTGGAGACATGAGACTTATACACTTTCTCTATGTGTTGATTTGAGAGGTCGTATCCTACATGAACTTGGTATTAGGAGGTGAGGTCAAAGATAGATTTAGGGAGACCATTGGAGGGTTAATTTTCTAGTTTTAGCTTGTATACTTATGGTTTTTTTCATGACATCAGAGTCATATCTATATCCCACATTTGGATGGCCATCGTGATTTGATCCTATTTGAGGCTCATCATACACCTTACTTTGCACATGCTGGAGTTAAGATAATGCACAAAGATCTCTGTCAATTATATCATTGGTCTGGGATGAAATGTGATATTGCTAATTTTGTGGCAAGGTATTTTGAGTGCCATAGAGTTAAGGAAGAACACTAGAACCATAAAAAACTTCTTCAACCACATCTCATTTTGGAATGGAATTGGGACATTATATCTATGCATTTTATAGTGGGTCCACAAAGACATGATGCTATCATGGTCACTATTGACTTACTGACCAAGGTATCCCACTTCTCTCCCATTAAATCTTCATACACAAAAAATTTTGTAACAAATATTTTCTTGCAAGATATTGTGAGGTTACATGGCATTTTGTACAAGATCATTTCTGATCATGATCTAGTATTTACTTCTTCTTTATAGAATTATTTGCAATGTGCCTTAGGGGCACAATTGAACTATAGTTAGACTTATCACCCAAAGACCAATGGTCAGATAGAGTGGATTAATTAGGTCCTAGAGGACATGTTGAGGATGTATGCAATGGAGAGATAGACTCACTGGGATGATTATCTTTATTTGGTGTAGTTTAATTATAGGAATAGATATCACATCTCCATAAGCATACCACCTTTTTACACATTGTATAATTGTCCATGCTAGACTCCATTGTGTTTGGATTAGCTAGAGGAAATAATTGGGCTTTGAGATGATTAAGAATATGGAGAAACAAGTTGATTAAATTCATGAGCACCTTGTGTCATCCTAGGATAGACAAAATAAATATGAAGATTCTCATAGGGTTGATAGGTAATTTTCAGTTGGAGATCGAGTATTCTTGAGGGTGCGCCCATGAAAGAGTCCAATCAAATATGGAAAGGGCTCTAAGATATAACCTAATTTTGTTGCTGCATTAGAGATCCTAGAGAGGATAGGACCAGTCTCTTACCTCCTTTCTTTGTTGGTGAAACTTTCTCGTATACATGACATTTTCCATGTTTATATTCTTAGGAGATATATTCCATATGTGACACCTATGTTAGATTGGAATGATTTATAGGTAGAGGATGAGCAAATGGATTTGAAGCACATACACATACTAAACCAACATAAATTGAACCTTAGGGATCACACCATAGAGAAGGTAAGGGTCCAATGAGATCCTAGTGATGAGACTTTAGCTACATGGGAGGATATAGCTAGATTCAAATGTTTATATCCTTACGTATTTGTAGGATTCCTAGAGTAAGCCTAGTCCTAGGGAGAGGATGTAGTTACCCTCCCTCTTTTCATAGTTTTTCTTTTGTAACCTATGTCTGACTAGATGTGATGTGGATTCATTTATCTATGTTTGTGTTGTCCTTATTGGGTGGATACTTTAGTGTTTGTGAGAATGTCTTTGGTTTTGACTATTGTTCTTAATATCACAATTATGATTATTTTGCATATTTGAAAATAAATAAATATACTAGATTCATTTTATATAAATTGAAATAAAATATAATTATTTTAAGTGTTAGATTAAAATAAAAATTTAAATAGATGAGGAAATAAAGATTTACCATAATATGATGATTAATCTTTTATGTGATGTAAAGATTTGATAATAAATTTATAATATTAAATAGGGTAAAATAAAATTTATTGAATAAACTAATTAGAATTAAAAAAATTATAAAATGAAATTACTATCTCCATTTGGTAGTGGGGTGAAAATTTGTTGTAGGTTTGTACATGCAACCTTGTGCAATTTGGGGGAAAATAGTTTTGAAAAAAAAATAAAAAATTCCATTTGCATTTTTCTTTGGGGTTCATGCTTGGAATGGTGATTTGGATCTTTCTTGGGCAAGCTATTGATATGAATAACTTCTTTGCAACCATTTATTTTCATTTTTCCATAATCAATCTGCCAAGCAGGGCTTCTTTCTTTTGATTTTTTTTTAATATTCTTGAAATTTTTGTAGAAGTGGATTATGTAATCGAGAATGAATGAATTCTTTGTAAGAATTATTGATAAAATATTTTCTTGAAAAAATTCATGGAGATTGTAACTCCACCCCTTTGTGAATGTGCCTTGTTTATCATTCATAAAAATGAACATGTCTTCTAGAATTTCATTTGTAAACAAGAGTAAGAAAAAGTAAACGAGCTATACAATTTCTCAACCTCTATGCATTATATGTCATGGCCAAGCAGTCTGTATTCTTGGACTATATTAAATTTTGTTTCTTCCCATAATGCCTATCTATAATCAACTAGAAAAATCTAGTAGAAATAGATGCTACTTGGGAACAAGAAGAAGTCCTTAAGGTGCTTGAGGACAAGAAAATTTGGGATGGAGGGACTG